>CAUYQV010062740.1:0-25109 GCA_963574575.1 Galagoides demidoff
GCATCACAGCTCATAGCAACCTCCAACTCCTGGGCTCAAGCGAGTCTCCTGCCTCTGCCTCCCAAGTAGCTGGGACCACAGGCGCCCGCCACAGCGCCCGGCCATTTTTTGGTTGCAGCCATCTTGTTGTTTGGCGGGCCCGGGCTGGGGATTTGAACCTGCCACCTTAGGTGTACGTGGATGGCGCCTTAGCCAATTGAGCCACAGGCACCGAGCCAATTATATTTTTCTATTCTGCTTCTGACTTTTGTGATTTCAGTTGTGCACTTTATAGGATCCCGTTTTCTGTACTCTCTTAGCATACTGTAAGTTTACAACTAATTCAAGTCCACCTTCAAATAACACTATACCACATCATGGATAGTACAGGTATCTTATCACAAGAAAAGAATTCTAATCCCCCCCATTCTATTCCTTATATTATTTATTTCACTTGTATGTAAGGACACACACACACACACAGAATCATGGACTGCATAGCAATGTTTGGGTTAATGACAGACCCATACACAAAGGTTATAATGGACCTGGAAAATTCTTATTGCCTAATATTTCCTACATGTTTCTTTTAGAAAGTCTTTATTTCTCCATCATATTTGAAGGATGATTCTGATAAGTATGGAGACCAGGATGGTGAATTTTTTCTCTCAATACTTTAAATATTTCCTTCTACTCTCTTTGTGCTGGCATGGTTTGGGAGAAGTTGAATGTAATTCTTACCTTTATTCCTCTGCAAGTAATGTGCTTTTTTTTTTTTCCCTCTGATCCCTTTCAGCATATTTTTATCTTTGATTTTTCTATAGTTTGAATATAATATGACTAGATGTAGGTTTTTTGACATTTATTCAGCACAGTGATCTCCAAGCTTTCTGGAACTGTGGTTTGTTATCTGACACTAATTTGAGAAAATTCTTTTATAACTGTGTGAAATATTTCTTCAGTTTCTTTTTCTCTTCTCTTCATGGTACTGCCATTACACATCCCTTATGCCTCATGTAGCTTGTTCCTCACTTCTTGGATATTCTGCTTAGTTACTTTTCCTTCAATATACATTTTTTCCTCTTTGCTTTATGGTGTTAGTGGTCTCAACTGATCTATCCCTCAAGTTCAGAGATCCTTTCCTGTGTCCAGTCTACTAATGATTCCTTCAAAGGCATTCTTCGTTTCTCTTAGTGTATTTGAGCTCCAGCATTTCTTTTGGTTCTTTCTTAGAATTTCCATCTGTCTGATGACATTGCCCATCTGTTCCTGAATATTTTCTACTTTATCCATCAGAGAGAACTTACCCTATTAGTTATATTTGTCTTAAATTATCAGTCTGAAAATTCAGCATCCCTGATGTATCTGTATATGGTTCTGATATTTGTTCTGTCTCTTCACACATTATGTTTTCTTGTTTGTTTGTCTGTTTTTGCCTTTTAGTATGCCTTGTAATTTTTCTTTCAAGCCAGACATGTTATAGATAAATGGAGCTAATGTTAACAGGCTTTTAGTAATGTGGTAGTAACTAGTGGAGGGAGGGTAAGCACTCTAGTTCTGTGACTAAGTCTCTGTCTTCACAAGTGCTTTTTAGTTTTCATCTCTCTCCTCTGATGGGGCAGAATGGCTAGAATAAGCTGAAGATGGATGTTTTATTTTTTTTCTAAATTTAGTTAGGCTCAGTTAAAACCCTAATAGATTAGACTTTGTTTAAAAGTTTCTCTGGAGGGTAGACCTTGTTAAGAACAGAACACTCAGGTGTATTACAGAATGGTCCCTTTTCCCCTCCTCCTGCTGATAGCATGAGGGATTTTTTCTCTGATATTGACCGTGAAAACAGGTAGAGCTCCTGGAAGTAAAATACACAAAAGCATGTGGTGTAGGTGGGGTGGGGTAGAGCATCCTATGGCTGGAGTCCCGGGGGATTTTTAACTTGTCCACATTGAGCCTCCACTAATTTGTCAATTACAGTTCAGGTTTTTTCCTACCTGAGGAAAGAAAGTGAATGGTCCTTGAGCTTAGGAGTTCAAGACCAGTCTGAGCAAGAGTGAGACCCCATCTCTTCTAAAAATAGAAAAACTAGCTTCCACTGATTCCTGTGGAAGTCTTTGTGGATTTCTACTCCAGTAAGTTCTATTCTCTGTATCCACCTGTCTCTCCAATTGTGAGAGCAGCTATTTTCCCTGCTGAACTCTCTTCTCTAAATATCTAAGAAAATCTGTTGATTTTCAGTTTGTTTAGGTTTTTTTGTTTGTTTGTTTGTTTTAGGATGGAGTGATGAATTCTAAGGGTGTTACATGCCCTATGAGACTATGTCTCATTGTATTTTCTACGTAACTATTTTTAGTATAAACTATAACTATTTTAGTTAGTCCATTTATTAGTGGACATTATTCTAAAATAATATAACTGCTCAGGTGATTTTTTAGTTTTCTAGGGAGACATCTACATCAAAATTCCTGTCAATGTGCTTTATGTCTTTGAAATTATTTTTTTGTCTAATTGCATAGATTTACACTTTTAGAATATGTGTTAAGTAATAGAAATAATAATGGTTCTTCTCCATGTACTTGTTACTAGAGGTTCACTGTTAAGCATAATATTGCTTGTTAGGTTAAAATTAAGATCTGGTGTGTGTGTGTGTGTGTGCATGCATGAGAGACAGAAAAACAGAGAGAGAGAGAGAAATTTCATTTACAATAATTTTACTAAAAAAAGAATGTTTAATTTTTATTATGAGCAATTTATTTTCACTTGAACAAGAAGGTAGTATGGTTATGTCATTTGGTCTAATGACTTGATAAAGTAATTAATTGAAATATCTTAATATTAACCTTATAATTTTAATTGCTAAGCCTCTTGTTCCAAACAATAATTATTTGATAAAGTATAGAGGAAAGAGGAAGGCCTAGAGATTAAGTGTTTGGCTTTGTTTTTCATCTCTAAATAGGGAAATAGGGAACACTTTGATATTAATATCTGGATATTTTACAATTAATCCCGTGACTTTTTATGTATTTATTTATTTATTTATTTATTTATTTATTTATTTATTTTCTCACTCTGTCACTGGGGTTGAGTGCTGTGTTTTCATAGCTCATAGCAACCACAAACTCTAGGGCTCAAGAGTTCCTTTTGCCTTAGCCTTCCAGGTAGCTGGTGCTACAGGCATGAGCCACAATACTGGCTAGTTTTTCTATTTTTAGTAGAGACAAGGTCTCACGCTTGCTCAGGGTGGTCTTGAATTCCTAATCCCAAGCAATTCACCTGCCTCAGCCTCCCAGAGTGCTAGGGTTACAGGCGTGAGACACCACACCTGGCCGTAGTAATAGGATTAGGATTCAATTATTACACCACTTCTAATTCATGGTTTGATCTGCTATTGTGAGATCTAAAGGCACAAAAATACCAAAAGTTTGTAGCACAATTCAAATATATCCCAGCGTCTCAGAACACTTGGGCCACATGCTTTGTAATGAACCATGTCAACTGAAGTTGGAAGTTTATCCGATCATGGGGTTACTTGGCTAGTAGAACATTGTTTTGTCATTTGAGCAGTAAAGGAAAATTTTAGGAGCTTGCACTAAGTTCCTATTATAACAACAAAAAATACTTGAGTTTTCCAAGTCAACCAATTTTAAAAGGAGCCCTTATCCCCTCTTTCCTTTTTCCTTCTCCACCCTTGATGTCTCTTCCACATCTAGTGTCAATGTGGCTTTCATCAAAAACTGGTATTTTCCTAGTTTCCTTGTGACAATCTCTTCTTTTCGTTTCTTCATAATTATGAATAGATATCCTATTCTCATATACTAAGTGCCAGAAAGTATCCCAAGAGTGGGATTTTAGTAATGAATAGTCCCTGTAACACAGTGACATTGTCACAGATGTCAGGGAGTTTCCACAAGCACATCAAGAAAAATTAGCTATAGGGTGGTGCCTGTGGCTCAAAGGAGTAGGGAGCTGGGCCCCATATGCCGGAGGTGGCGGGTTCAAACCCAGCCTTAGGCAGAAACTGAAAAAAAAAAAAATTAGCTATAATGTGAAAGCACAGCTAATTTTTGCAAGTGAATAGTAGTGAATTACCCATAGAGGAGCTGAGACTGGTGGCCTCCAAACAGGGCTGTCTGACTCTACCCTTGCCACCGCTTAGCTCAGTCTTCACTAATAAACAGCAGATGATATCTTCTTCTCTTCCTAAAGCTCTTCTTTGACTCTGCCTTTCCCATGGAGTTACTGAAACTTCCTGGCTTACTCGAGGCACTCAGTGATCTACCTTGTGTATACTTGGCCTCTGTCATTTTCTTCTTCTTTCTACCTTAAATCTGAAGCTCCAGAAACTTCAAAGTATGCCTCATTTTTCAAATACATCTTGCTCTCACATGTCCACACTTCTGTTCTGCCTAGAATGGACTCCCCCTGACTTTTCTTTCTTTTCCACTCTCACTGTACATAAAGTTGTCTCTTAGACTTCTTCCTCCTCTGTGATCCAGGAATATGCACTAACCCGGATCATTTTTTTTTCCTTATCACTGCATTCTAATCATACCTATCCCTGTCTCCCACTAGAATATAAGCTCTATGAGGCCAGTAGCCCAACACTTGAGGAAAGTGGATCTACTAAATGCATGCATCAAAAATGAAAGAGTGGATGAGAAAATACTTTGTAATATGGAATGTTCTTCAGGAATTTAAGGAATTACTGTTATGACAGTGGAAAAAATGATTATGTTATGAGATCAGCTTCCAGTGACAAAAAGACCACCTATCTTTTGATGCTACAATATTCTGAAATCAGTGCCTCTTCACCCACCCTTTCGTCCACCATTCATCCATCCATTCATTTGTTTCACCACAAAGTTATGTTGGACACCTAGTGTTGGGGGCCAGGATGAGATGACCTTCAATTTTTTTTTTTTTTATTTGGGCCAACTTGAAGATCAAATGGACTCTGATACATTCGGGGTGAGGTTTGTGCTGCTTAAAAAACAAAAGGAAACAAACAAAAAATGTTTGCATGGAAAGTAGGGTGGGCAGAGTAAGGATAGCCAAGACAGATTGACCCTGATTAGACCAACTGGCAAATGTCTTTCTATTTCTTTTTTTCTAAACTAATACCATTTCTTTTTTTAGCCCCAAATAACATACAAATTTGCTTCTGATTTTTTACTTTTATAATTTAAAGGTAGCCTAACAGATTTTTGCGGGGTGTATTTTTTCCCCTTAATTGCTCCAATATGGAAGAAATTCTGCTGGCAGATCAAAATGGCAGATGTCTTTTAATGCACTGCCATTTTCACTTCTGTAAATAATTATGGCTTTTCTTCTGCCTGAAATTCACTGCTACAGTTTGTCACACACAGAGCACAGTTTATCTGGGAACCCACTTCCTCTCCAACGCAACAAAAAAAGAAACAGGTTTTCTTGGTGCATCAAACATATCATTCTTTCAAGATTCTCCATGAATGCTGACATGACAAACTCATTTAAAAGCCATAAGTGTTTCTATCCCACTGAATTCCTCAGGAGTTTCCTTTAAGCTAAGAAATACATAGCAGAACGTTCTTTTCCTCTATACACACCCTACCAGCAAGGAGAAAATTATCATCAAACAAAAGTGGAGGGAGAGTTGGAAAGAAGAAACATGAAAAAAATATAACAATGGAAAATCCATTAATGTTAACAAACTGAACCTTTAGCTGTCTCAGACATAGATGCTTGAGATTCACAAATGCCCAGCATTTATTCCTGCCATGTTATTTTGTGCTGTGCTTCTTACTTGGTGCATTCTCCAGTATGAAAGGCATCAGAGGAAGGAGCACGGTCACCCCCTTCCCTACAGATATGTTCAGCTGGGAGACGTCAGAGTCTTGGAGGAAACAGTCTTTTTCATTAGTCTTTTAAGGCTCATTGTTTATTGAATTTACCTCATTGTATCATTTTCCTCATTGGAAAACACTGGGGAAAGGAAAGGTTTCTTTTTGCCTCTAGCACATGGGTTTGTTTTTGATGGGGGTGTGTGTATGAAAGATAAACAAAGAGAGAGTTCTGGAAATGCTGTGGGAACAGAGCTAGTAATTGAACACCCTTGATTCTTGGTGGGTCTTCTATGCCACAAAATTCTTAGGTTTCTAAGAGCTTTTCTTTTACCCAGAACCTGAGTCTGTTGGGCTCTAGCTATAGGCTATGATGGCATTCATCTAATTATCCATCCATGCTATGGAAATTTGATAAAAAAAGAAAGTGGCTTAATTGGTATGCAGTAATACCAGTGTCCCAGGGTCAGGTGTGTGGTAATGAAATGCAGTGAAACCTAGAAGAGTTTGAGTTGAAATCATTGTGTACCCTCTATACTTCTAAGATTAGTAAAGCTTAAAATTACACTAAGACTTTTGAGAAATGTATTCTATCTAAATTTTACATGTTGACATCTTCCTTACACACACACATACACACACACGAAGTCTATCTCAAAAGTATCCAGCTATGCAATATGAAAAATAGGACATACATTGCTGGATACTTTCCAGACAGCCCTCATATATATGAGTCTGACAATTAAGTTTGTGAACTCATCCTAGAAGCAGTACTACATACTTCATTGCTGAATATCACTACTGTCATCTTTGATGTACTCCCCTTGGGAAGCTATGCATGGGTGTAATGCCTAGTCCGCCCTTCAAAGCAATCTCGGAACTTATTATCTAGAATGACCATCAGAGCTTTTGTTATAAAAGGTCTGACAATTAAGTTTGCACTTACATTGGCAGGACTGAATGAACTGCTCCGTAAGGTCTCCTAACCTTTGTATGTCAGTGTCTCACAGCTGTGTTCATTTTAATTTTGTGGTGGTGTCTGGCTGAGTGGTGTCCCTTATTGTGGTTGTGTGCTTTTGTGTGCTGTGTGACAGCTGTGATGATCATTCCAGAAAGAGTTTCAAAATTGCTTTGAAGGGTGAACCAGGCACTGGTGTCAGTGCTCAGCATCCCAAGGGGAGTATTTCAAAGGTGACCAGAGTGATAGTCAGCAGTGAGATATATATCACTTTTCTAGGATGAGTTTGTGAACTTAATTGTTAGACCTTGTGCATGTACATATACTCACACACATATATACTGTATTTTACCACATATAACACATGCTTTTTCCCCTAGATGTTTGAGAGAAAAATAAGGGTGCACATTACACATAAGTTGTACTAGTTTTGTATCTATCTGTTTTTAATTCTTTTATTTGTGTTTATGCATTAAAATTGTAACTCTAGAAAGCAATAATGATCTGTATGCAAAATACTACCCTGGAATACAGTAACTGCGCCTCCTCCACGCTACTCCCCATCCACAGCACCCCTCACTGGGGTAAGCCCCTCACATCAGCTTCTAGGGAAATAAGCCTGATTTGATCAGCTGGGGTTCTCAGCTGAGTGGCTGTGGCCACATCCCCACTGACAGATAAATATGGGAATAGGAAATGAGAGGATGGGGGACAAGGGAGGGGAAATCTTGGGGAGGTCGGGCACTCAGGTCATGCAGACCTCTGTCACCTGCCAGCTGAGCTCACGCCCGCTTCCCTGCACAGCCTCTGGTGAGAAGGAGGCACCACTGACCGCATAGTCCTTCTACCCTCCTTTAAAAAAATCAAAAAGAAAAAAATTATTCCTGAAAGTTTTGGGCCAAAATATGGGGGTACATTAAACATGGGAACACATTACACACAGGAAAATATCTGTTTTCCCTTATTCTGAAGGCGCTTTTGCCATACTTAAGGTAAATCAGTGTAGTGAGACCAGCGAGATAATCAAATGATAATTCACCTGCTAGTGAGTGGGTGATACTACCTATTTCCAAGTGTGAGGGTGTTTTTTACGTGGTCAGTGGTTCTATTTTTTTCCTGAAGTTTGAGCTGAAATGGTAACGTAGGCAGATTTGGACCAGAAGTTTCTCCGTAAGCAGTAATTCTTGGCCTACGTCCTTCAATCTTCCAGCAGCCTCTGGGGGAGCCCAGACTGCCGCACTATAGCCTTTCTTCATAGATGAGAGCATCTCTGAAGAGGTCAGCCAGTGAGGACTCTTTAGCTTCAGAGGAGAGAGGGACAGAGGGAAGAAGGATGGGCGGGGATGATCATCTGAAGAGCTTGGGGAAGCCAGCAAGTGACAGAAGCCTGGCTCCCAGCATGATGGTGTGAGCAGCATGTGCGGGTCCTTGCCAGTGGGGCTTCCCCCTCCTAATTTTCAGTGTGCAGGAAATATACCCATGCATATATTTCCCGTTTTGATCTGCTCCATTTTCTTTTTTATTGGCTGATGCAGAAAATCGGCACCCAGTACCATTTATTATCAAAGGCTGTTTCTCCATCGTAGTCTTCACTTCCAATGTCAGTTTTATATATTCCCCCCATTGGGCTTCAGCATCATTCTAATCCTTATCATTTGCATCCCCAAACTGGTGCCATGGAGACCATTATTACCAGGAACCTTTATAAGTAGTATTTGGTTAGTGTGATGACACAGTGTACAGTTAAAAACAGTATATGATTATGAGTCCAGGTTGAAGATGTAAAAAATCAACACCTCAATTCCTTTCTCATAAGTAGAACTGCTATAATTTGTGCATGACATATACTACTAGTCAGTGGCCTCATTTGCAAGTTTCAGCCTAATGGGGGGGGGGGATGGACCCACTACATGTCTGTGGCTAAAGATGAGAACATTGTCGTCAAGTTGAAAAATAGAGGGTCTTAAAAAAATGAAACAAAACAAAGCATTTTATTTTCTTGGGAAATACATCACCCCGGACTGAAGGACATGACTCTTTCCTTACCTCTGGATGCCAAGCTCTCTGTGTGGACAATTCCCTTCGAAACTGCTGACATTTCCAAGAATTCACTTTCCTCTCTTTGCCAATAAGTTTCTCTTCCTCATTAGTCAACTATTCAAAGAGGAAAGCTTCCAGAAAGAGAATTAATATTTACTAAGCATCTCCAGGGGAATGGCACTGTGCTCAAGAGCTTTATGAATGGAATAAAATTTAACCTAAAAATTATTAGTTTGATAGATGAGAATTAGAAACTCAAGACACGTCCTTAATGTGCTTAACATCGGGCAATAAGTGGGCAGAAGATTCAAGATTTAAACCCAGATCTGTTTGACCCCAAATACCAAGTGGCTTGCTTTTTAGAAGCTTTATGTAGCAAAAGGACCTGAGAAATTTCTTGATGGAAATTTTAAAATGGATGGAATGTTTGTCTTTTGCTGGCTCCTGTTATTAACCATGGAGCAAATCTGACAATTCCCTGGAAATGTGTTCTCAGAGAATCTCTTTTGTTCTTGTGTCTTTCATAAAGCTCTGAGGTGTATGGCGCCAAGCAAGGGATCCCTCTCAAAGATAGCTAGGGAGTAGTTGGATACTTAATTTGAGTAAAGGAGAATCTATAGTCAAATTTACATTGCAAAATGAGTTCCTAGTAAAGTTTTTTTGTCTTTAGTTGTGTTTCAATTTTTCTATGTGTGTGTCCCGATTTCTTTTTCATGGCATTCCTGAGCAGAACAGCTCTTTTTGAACGGTGATCAGAGCGGATCCCAAGAAAAGATATGCGACAATACTGAACCCTCAGAAATGGCCATGCTGGCTCGGCGCCTGTGGCTCAATTGGCTGAGGCGCCAGCCACGTACACCTAAGGTGGTGGGTTCGAATCCCCAGCCCGGCCCGCCAAACAACAATGATGGCTGCAACCAAAAAATGGCTGGGCGTTGTGGGGGGCACCTGTGGTCTCAGCTACTTGGGAGGCGGAGGCAGGAGACTCGCTTGAGCCCAGGAGTTGGAGGTTGCTATGAGCTGTGATGCCATGGCACTCTACCCAGGGAGATAGCTTGAGGCTCTGTCTCAAAAAAAAAAAAAAAGAAAAAGAAATGACCATGCTGAAAGACAGATCACACTTCCACTGGTGCTCAGGAAACTTGGATCTAGAAAAGGAATATTTTATCGGCCCAAGCAGTACAGCCCACCTAAATGTGAAGCCGGGCTGCCAGACATGTTTTCTATCTGCCACATTCACCTTACCAGCTCATCAATTTTGAAGGCTCTCACTACTGGGTGATAAATTTTCGGGCAGAAGGACTGACTAGAGGATAGTCAGTCACTTTTGTCACATTATTTAACTCCAATAACAGCCCCTTGAGGCATGCTTCATATCGACTATTCTCCTCATTTTGAAGATGAACAAATGAGGCTCTTGATGGGAAAAATTACTCATTCTGAGGCACATAGTTAGTAAATATCCCGAAAGACACTTAGTCCATTTCTTTTCCACTGCTTCAACTGATCTTAAAACCTACATGTAAAACATGCTTTGGCAAAAGAGATTCTAAAAGTTCTTGAGATTCTACTGATCTGTCACTCAGAGAAAGTCAACTGGGCACTCCGATGAACTTTGATACTGTCATGGTTTCAGCGCATCTGGGAGGACTCAGCTGTTCATAATATGAAACATCTTGATTTTGCAGGCTGGTGTCATGCTCAGATCTTTGTTGTCCATTAGTTGTCCATCACCTTCATGTGGGAGCCAGCCTGCTGTCATTTAGAGGGGCAGTTTTGCATGGAGAGCACGTTGAAGAATAGATTTTAAATTATTCCTCCCACAAGTTTATAAAGACAAAAATACTCTGTTCACATTCTCTCCAACCATGGCACCAGGGGATAAGCTGATAGAGAAACCAAGTATGTGAACTCCTGGAGGTGTCACCCATAATATATTGTTATATTTGACTGAGAAACTTAATTAATTGGCTTTACTTCTTAAAATTTTAGCATTCATGATGGTATTCGTTACATTTCAGATCATTAAAATGAGGTAGATTTTGTAAGTTTTGATTTGTGAGTCCCACTTGAATAGAAAATAATAATGTACAAGAAGGAAAAATAATCAGACATAACCTACTTTGAAATAATTAATTGTAGATGCGTGAATTTTTTCATAATGGCCAAGAATGGAACAATGGCATCATCTAGAAGTGAAATAGAAAGAACTGTAGGTGATTCAAGTTTCATTTACAATTTGACAAGTTCACTTTTATTTTTTCACTGTTTTTCCATAGTATGTATATGTGTGGGGTGTGTGTGTGTGTTTGTATGTATATTTTATATATATATATAATTTTTCTCTAGTAAAAAGAACACTATGGCTCGGCGCCTGTGGCTCAATCGGCTAAGGCGCCAGCCACGTACACCTAAGGTGGAGGGTTCAAATCCCCAGCCCGCCCGCCAAACAACAATGATGGCTGAAACCAAAAAATGGCTGGGCATTGTGGCGGGCTCCTGTGGTCCCAGCTACTTGGGAGGCAGAGGCAGGAGACTCTCTTGAGCCCAGGAGTTGGAGGTTGCTATGAGCTGTGATGCCATGGCACTCTACCCAGGGGGATAGCTTGAGGCTCCATCTCAAAAAAAAAGAACACTATGTTATAAAAAATTCAGAAAATACAGAACTGAGAGGTCTCTGTCTGTTTTGCTTTGTTTCGATTGAGATGCTGGCAGTGAAGGGCAGAGAGTCTGTTATAAGGCCTCCCAAAGCCTGTGAACATACCCAGTTACCTTCCTCAATACTCACAAGTCTGTTCATTCCTAAACAAGACTGAATCAGCCACATCACAGAGAATAAATTAGAGTCAGCCTTCCATGTCCATGGGCTCCACATCAGGTGATTCAACTAACAGCAGGAAAAGGAAAAGCCTAACAAATAAAAACAGAAAAATACAGCAACAAAAATAATACAGATTAGAAAAAGATAGTATACCAACTATTTGTATCCCATTTCCATTGCATTAGGTATGATAAGTAATCTAGAGATGATTTAAAGTATACAAGAGGATGCATGTAAGTTATAGCAGAGACTTGAGCATCTATGGATTTAGACATTTGTAGAGGGAGGGTGTCCCTGAATCACCCTCCCATGAGTAGCAAGGGTCAACAGTACATTTCCTTTAACTTAAAATATATCAGTGTAATTTGGAGAGTCTATGATATTTTTTTCTCACTACAGGAGCTCTGAGAAGCCTGCCAGCTTTTGGGCTGTCATGTTGATCATATCATTCAGATTGTTACAAATTACTGATTCTTAACCCACAAATAGAGGCAGACCATACTGGACCATCGTGTGTATGTGTAATTTTACAGCCTATATTAAAAATTTCTATAATTTTATAATACCCAGGGTTTTCCACCAGGAAATACATCTGGGAAAAAAATATTTGGGGCTGCTACAGAGAACACGACGAGAAAGAGGAAGAATTTGGTGGGTGGGCAGAAATCACAAAAAGATTGGTACATGAAAGCCAACACCTGGAATTTTGGTTAAACCCTTCCAAGAACAGAGTTACACCATTTTTCCAACAAATATTTGTCTGGCACTGGGGAGACTGAGATGAATCAGATAAAATCCCCTATTCTCAAGAAGTTCACAGTGTCACAGAGGTCAAAGTGGTTATGTCAACAAATCATAACAAAAGAGTGGGTTACCTATTTCTGTAGGAATACACAGTGTGGTGGGTCACACAGATGATGGGTGAGGTCTAGGAGAGCCTCTCAGGAGATTACTTCTGAATTTGATGTTGAAGCTTGAGAACTTTGACTGTTGTGATAAAATGAATAGCTTTTGTGGGCTAGAGAGCAATGGTTCAAAAGGCCAGGCACATGGAAAGGGCTTGTTGTACCTGGAGAACGGAACTGAGTTCTTTATGTCATGCTGAACTGGTCCATTTTGCGAAGGGGCAGAATAGACCCTAGAATACAAGGTGAAGTGTAAGTTAAGGGAATAACCAGCCATCAGTGGTGCAGAGGTGGGTGGTGTTACACAGGCAACAGAGAGAATTTAGAATCATTTTAAACAGGAGCAGGGCCGACAAGTTTAACCAGGTTGCTGACAGTGCTTGAGCTTCAAAGAAACTCAAACGCTCCTTTTTTTTTTAAAATTTTTAAATTGTTTTTAATTTCTTATTAAATCATAACTGTATACATTAATGCATTATGTGGTACATGTGCTGATTTTATATGCAATTTGGAATGTTTACATCAAACTGGTTAACATAGCCTTTACCCCACTTACTTATTGTGTTAAGACATTTATACTCAACTCATAGTAGATTTGACATGTACAAATATACACCTTGCAATATACACCATTGGTGAGGTCCCACCAATTATTCTCCCTCCACCCACTTTCTCCCCTCTCCTCCCTCCTCTTCCCTCCTTCATCCTGGACTATGGTTGTGTTTTATCTTTCATATGAAAGTGTGAGTATTATAAATTGGTTTCATAAAAATACTCAGTACACTGGGTACCTTTTCTTCCATTCTTGAGATACTTTGCTAAGAAGAGTACGTTCCAGCTCCATCCACATAAACATGAAAGCTATAAAGTCTCCTTTTTAAGGCTGCATAATATTCCAGGATATACATATACCACAGTTGTCATGGAAGCAGCTCAAACACTTTCAACAAGATATTTCCCTTAAGGGAGTCATGAGGGGTTCCATTGTCTGGACCGTATTTGAAAGTGAACTTGGAATTTCATTTTAAAAATACACACACAAGACCAGGCATGGTGGCTCAGTCCTATAATCCTAAAATTCTGGAAGGCTGAGGCAGGTGGATTATGTGAGCTCAGGAGTTCAAAACCAGCCCAAGCAAGAACGAGACCCTGTGTCTACTAAAAATAGAAAAACAAGCCCGGAGTTGTGGTGGAGCCCTGTAGTCCCAGCTACTCCAGAGATTGAGACAAGAGGATCATTTGAGCCCAACAGTTTGAGGCTGCTGTGAGCTGTGAAGCTATAGCACTCTACCCAGGGCCACAGAGTAAGATTCTGTTTCCAAAAAATGATAAAATAAAAAATAAAAAAGCACACACAAAAATCAGCCAAATGCTTGACATGAAATATGAAACTGCAGTTATAAAAAAATAAGCGTTTTCTGTTTTTTTTTTCCCCATACTCACTGCTTATGTAATTATTTCCAATGCTGATAAGGATTTAGCTGGAGCTCAATGCTTTCTTGTGGTATTAATGAATGGGGCGCCTCCTACCCAGAAAACGGTGTGGTGAACCAGCCAGTTGAGGCATTCCGTTTCTACAGAATACAAAAGAGCCAACTTCTGAGTTTTATTCCTAAGTGCAGAGAGATTATTCTGTGAGCCTAACATGCAAATGACTGTGACTTCTCACCTAGAATGAAGGATAAGTAAGAAACATCTGCATAGCTAACCTCTATGATGAGGAGCGGGCCTTCGAATGCCAAGCAGAGCGCGCCTGCATGGCGGGTAGACTTGATCTAAGCGCACACCCTGTCTCCTCTTCCCACAGATAACACGGCTGGGGTGTATGCCCGGCGCGGAGGCTTCAGTCGGCAGAAGCAGGATTTATACCTTCTGCCCATCGTGATCAGCGATGGTGGATTCCCGCCCATGAGTAGCACCAACACCCTCACCATCAAAGTCTGCGGGTGCGACGTGAACGGCGCGCTGCTCTCCTGCAACGCAGAGGCCTACATCCTCAACGCGGGCCTGAGCACCGGCGCGCTCATCGCCATCCTCGCCTGCATCGTCATTCTGCTGGGTAAGGAACGTGTCTGGCCACCTGCGGGAAGGGCCTCAGCACTGGAGGTTTACCCTTGAAACACGTTTCCCAAGGACAGGCCGGTTGCCAGAAACGTGCTCTGCCCGGTACTGTTGGCACAGTTTAAGACAAGAGAAAGGGTGGGGGGCCCTGTTCCCACACATTTGATGACAGAGCAGGCCTTTGCATAAGCAGTTATAGCAGAGTCCATGTAGAGCAGAAGTCATCTGGGGCTGGAGAGGCATCAGAGAAGGTTTGACAGAAGAGGAACTTGGGCAGAGACCCGATGTTTGAGTGAGGTGTTTATCTTCCTTGCAGAAGGGAAAAAGTTAGGGACGGAAGGTACAGAAAGAGTGATCAGTGAGACAAAGGACAGCACGTGAAGGAGTCCAGGAACTGGGAGAAGGATGAAGCAGCGCCTTTAACTCTTCCACTGATTAGCATATGCGGGTAACTGTGTGCAGCCCTCAGCCTGTGGGGACCCCTGGGATGCTATTCCTGCACCTGCCAGCTGAGTTAGGCGCCCCCCTCTTCACATTCTGTTTCATCTGTGGTTTATACCACAGAGTGCTGATGCTGACAACACCCACCACAGCTCAAGAAGATGAGATTTATGCCAGCTGGGCACCTGTAGCTCAGCGGCTAGGGTACCAGCCACATACATGGGAGCTGGCAGGTTCAAATCCTGCCTGGGCCTGCCAAACAACAATGACACCTATAACCAAAAAATAGCCAGGTGTTGCAGTGGGTGCCTGTAGTCCCAGCTATTTGGGAAGCTGAGGCAAAAGAATTGCTTAAGCCCAAGAGTTGGAGGTTGCTGTGAGCTGTGACACCATGGAACTCTACCCAAGGTGACAGCTTGAAACTCTCTCTCAAAAAAAAAAAAAAAAGAGATTTGTGCCAACCTGTCAGAATTAGTGAATAACAAAATTAGGACTCAGACTCGTATGTGTGACACCAAACCTACACTTTCCCCATGATTTTTAGCTCTACATAGAATAAATTAATGGCCCCCAAATCCATAGGAAAAAGCTAGTGAGTTTAGTTCAACAAACAGTTGTGCAGCACCATCTGGGTGCCAGGCCCTGCATTAGGTCCTGAGGACTAGAGAGAAGCAGCTCCCAAGATCTTGGTGTTCTGAGCATTCACAGGGTGTCAAGGCAAGTTCACGGGAGCCAGTGAGCAGAAGCCCGTGGTCAGTGCCCCGACAGAAACTTAAAGAAACAGTAGTGAGGGCCGGGATTAGAAACGCCTTGACATTGCCTAGAAAGCTGGACACATCTTCCCGGAGGACAAGGGTAATCAGAGCATTTTCTTCCTCGAGAAGGAAAGCTAGGATGGTTGGATATTCCCAACAGAAGGAACAGAATGTGAAAGATCCTGAAGGCAGATGGGTAAGCCATGTGCTAAATGGTGATGGTGGTGGTCAGAGCAGGGCCAGGTGTGTGCATGGACCAGGTACCAGTAGCCCCATCTGGTGTCAGGACGGGATGGCAGGAAATGTCTCCACGATGAAAGATAAAATAGGGTCAGTCAAAACAAAGAAAGTAAAAAGGAGCCGTCTGGGCAGGTGAAAGGGGAGCCAGAAGCAGGCATAGGGCTCTGGGAACCTCTTTGATATCCACCCTCCCTAAAGCTCAGAGTGATGATGGGCTCAGAGGGGCACCGTGTGCTTGCCTCACTCAGCTGCATTTTCTTCAGTCTCGCTGAGTGTGTGGGAGAGCCTTCTAATGGAACATTGGAGAAGCCTCTTGGGGCAGGGGAAGGGATCAATAAGAATTAAACAGCGTCTGAGCTTTCCTTATAAATGACTCTGCCTGCTCTTCCTAGATTGCCCAAGCTTAATGGGATTCCCCTCTCTCAGGGAAGAGATGAGGTTGCTTCATCGGGGCTAATACCATTTTCCTGTGTTCAAATAAATAGAAGACTTTGTCTCCTGGGAATCTTTATAAACTTCCCTCTTCTATACAGGAATTCAAAAAGAGTCTTAGGAGTAGGGCCAGGGCTGTCCCTTAGACTCTGTCAGAACCAGCCACCACCTCCTTCCCATAATAAGGTGGGTTGTGAGGTCTCTGAATGTCTCATTCTTAAACTTTGGAAAGACAGCTGCCTACCTCTGCAAAGAGAATGTGGCATTAACCACTTTTAAGAGACTGTCCATCCCCCTAGTTCTTAAAAATATGGCATCCAGATTCGTTTGCTAAAATTTCAAAATAGTCCCAACCCGCCAAGTTGGGGGAGATAATATTCTCACAGCAGCATTTACAGAGGAAGAGCCAGGGGTAGGTCAATTTTACACACCTCAGGGGACTCCAGGCAAAGTTCTGGTTCCATAGGGTGGCTCCAGTTCTGAACCATTTGTGCATCATGGTTTATGGTAAGCAGAGGTCCTCTGGAAAAGGAATATAGGATTACAGGTCTTAACCAATGCTTGCTTTCTTTCTCTTTCTCCATAGTCATTGTAGTATTGTTTGTGACTCTGAGAAGGCAAAAGAAGGAACCACTCATTGTTTTTGAGGAAGAAGATGTCCGTGAGAACATCATTACCTATGATGATGAAGGGGGCGGGGAGGAAGACACAGAAGCCTTTGATATCGCCACCCTCCAGAATCCTGATGGTATCAATGGATTTATTCCTCGCAAAGACATAAAACCTGAGTATCAGTACATGCCTAGACCCGGGCTCCGGCCAGCGCCCAACAGCGTGGACGTCGATGACTTCATCAATACGAGAATACAGGAGGCAGATAACGACCCCACTGCACCCCCTTATGACTCCATCCAAATCTATGGTTACGAAGGCAGGGGCTCGGTGGCTGGGTCCCTGAGCTCTTTAGAGTCCGCCACCACAGATTCAGACTTGGACTATGACTATCTACAGAACTGGGGACCTCGTTTTAAGAAACTAGCAGACTTGTACGGTTCCAAAGACACTTTTGATGACGATTCTTAACAATAACGATACAAATTTGGCCTTAAGAACTGTGTCTGGCGTTCTCAAGAATCTAGAAGATGTGTAAACAGGTATTTTTTTAAATCAAGGAAAGGCTCATTTAAAACAAGCAAAGTTTTACAGAGAGGATACATTTAATAAAAACTGCAAGGACATCAAAGTGGTAAATACTGTGAATTACCTTTTCTCACACACACACACAAAAAAATGGCAAATATTGAAGTTGTGTATCAACTTCGCTGGAGAAAAACCACTTGGCATACAAAATATTTAAGGGAAGAAGTCTTAACGCTGAACTGACAATGACGGGAAATTGTGTCCGTGTTACGAACACCTAAGTCTTTTCTTCTTTTTTAATTTGTCAAAGATGCTTCCACAAAATTAGAAAGGACAACAGTTCTGAGCTGTAATTTCGCCTTAAACTACGGACACTCTATATGTAGTGCATTTTTAAACTTGAAATATATAATATTCAGCCAGCTTACACCCATACAATGTATGTACAATACAATGTACAATTATGTCTCCTGAGCATCAATCTTGTTACTGCTGATTCTTGTAAATCTTTTTGCTTCTACCTTCATCTTAAACTAATAATGTGCCAGATATAACGGTCTTGTTTCAGTGAGAGACGCCCTATTTCTATGTCATTTTTAATGTATCTATTTGTACAATTTTAAAGTTCTTATTTTAGTATACATACAAATATCAGTATTCTGACATGTAAGAAAATGTTACGGCATCACACTTATATTTTATGAACATTGTACTGTTGCTTTAATATAAGCTTCAATATAAGAAGCAACCTTTGAAATAAAAAAAAAAGATTCTTTTTTAATTCTGGGTTTGATTCTTAACAATGAAAAAGATTTTGAGTATTTCTAATGGTCCGTTTCTATCTCTAATTGAAGTGTGATCTTTTTAGTAACCCTATTTATGATCTGTTGTAGTCTACCTGCTGCTTTTATTGGTTATTTAAAATCAAGTATGTTTTACAAATGTTTTTGTTCAGACAAGATTCTGTAACATCGTGTAAAGCTTGTTTTATTTTATCTTTTTTTTTTTTTATATACATTCTCGGTGTTAACCTCCTGGCTTCTCTTCGCACACATCTTCTGAAAAAGAAGGATGCTAAAGAAATAGGTCAGTCTATGACTTTGCAATATGTCTTATGTAATATGCATTTATCTTGTGTATCAGTAATTTGGTGGTTGGGAGAGACAAATCCATGAGGGAACAGAGCTGTCAGAACTCTATAATGTTCCAGGCACAGAGTCTGTGCCCCACACGGAGAATTGGGGAGTTGGAAGAGTGAAGCGTCAAAACCATAAATTTGCCCCAGATGCCAACGTTAATTCTATTTTTCCATACATTGAACTTACCAGGCTCTTGTAAGATGCTGACAGTGGAAACTGCTGATTTTTCCTCCTGTACTTTTAACTCCTCTTGAAATGATTGTGGTATTTTGAGTTTTGATAAGAGAAAAGATTGATTCATTTCAAAAACTTGTATTGAGTATATGCCTAGGGCCATAAGCTCAGAATAAGGGCAGGGACCATTTTTGATTCTGCGGGTCAATGCCATTTGATCCATGAGTTTATCCACGGTCCTCTGCCATTGCAGCTAGTTTCCTGGGGATTGGGGTGTATGTGAAGGACATTTCACCTGTTCAGTTGGGCCAAAGGTCAAATCGTAGCAATACTCGGGGATAGACCCCACACAGTCATGCTGCAAATGTTTTCTCTCTTTCCCCCTGAACACAGGGCATGTTACTTTTTTCTTGGATTGCAGACACTTTTTAAATTATCCTCTTCTTTCTTTCTCTATTACGAAAGTTTGTTTCAAGCATTTCTTGATATCCTGTTACAGACCATTTTTTATGACTCAGCCAACATGCACACAAAGGGAAATGTTTTTATGAAGTGCTAGCTTCCATTTCACTTTTCATTTAAATCCAATTGGGCTGAACACTTCAATGGAATAAATTCTGTGGACGTTGTCACTTTAGAATCATCTCGGTGAAGGATTGCACACTCTCAATACTTCCATAATTGCAGGTTGTGTTCATTTTTTATATAGTTTTTTGTAATCCAAAGAATATTTTGCTAGATTTGCACAGCTCGCCAGTTGAATCTGAAATGAAGACAGAAGTCAAAAAGAATATGAATAGCATTGAAACAAGTATACAGCTGTAAGTAACCCTCTCACCAGGGATGATCCTTTTTTCTAGGAATGTATCCGGATTAGAGTTGACAACTACATTTTCACACGTTTGTGTTTAAGGGTTTTTGTTTTTTAAAGGCTGTCTACTTTTCAATAGTTAAATATACTTGTTTTTCTCTCTTCTTCTGATCTTTTTTTTTTTTTTTTAAATTTTAAGCCTCTATTGTTTGTAGAACCATTTTAGAAGCTTGGAAATAAAATGTCTTTCCCAACTAGTGGAGTCCTTTTTCATTTGGAATCTATTTCCTAAAAAGCAATCTGAGTTTCCGTGCTCTTTCCTTAAGTGATAAAATAATCACTGCCATGTGACATCAGTGGTGCTAAGACAAGGAATGCAGCTTTGTTCTTCTTGTTCTCAAGTAATGGGTATTGTTTCTACTCATCATTCATTCATTCATTCATGTATTCATCAGTATCATTCTGTAGACTCTGTACCAATTACTTGAGGATGCAGAATGAATCTTAACACCTGCCTTGATGACTTTTGGTCAGTCTTCTCAACCCTGTCCCACATATCTAGCCAGTTGTTTTGGAATCACCTGTTTACCTATGTGCCCACCCTTTTCCCTAGATGTTATTCACATATGTAAATGACAGGCTATCTCCTCACCCATAGGGCTGAGGGGGGAAAAAAGATATAGTAGGAGGAAGACAGATATGGAATGTGAATGGAGGGTAGGCTCCGTCCTGGACAGATTTTGACTTTAGCTAAATCATCTCTTAGAGCTCGTGCTTCCTGGGAATGATGGGAAGGTAAGAGAGCACTGTAGCACTTCGTTTGGAGGACAAATTAAAAATACACATTTGTGGTGTCCAGAGAGTATAGCTGTGTGCATCAGATGAGACAAGGTCCGGTGTATTTGAAACTGTTCCTGGGTTATTGTTCTACATACTCCACCTCTTTTTGACACCCTTTATAGGACACTGGGGGTGGGTGCAGGCTGGGAAGCTGAGGTCTCTGAGCAGAAGAGTGGTAAACTCTACCTGGCAGGTGTTGCGAAGCACATAAACCTATAGGCACGCAAGGAGGGTTTTGTGAGTGTCAAAAAGGAGATAAAACGAGAGCCTGAAGTGAATTAAATGAATTGGGGGTGGAGAAGAGGAAATATTTCTCTGCTTTCTCGCTGTCATCAGCCTGGTCTGGACCACTCTCATCACTGACTCCAAAGAATGGCTGCTGTCCACCTCCCAACCTGTTCTCTGCAAGGAAGCCGGAAGGAGGTTTTTAGCACACGCAACTGTGGATCATGTGATTCCACAATCTAAACCACTTCACTGGCTTCCCAAAGACTTAACATAAATGGCTGTTCCCTTACTTTGTTGCTTTAAGTGGCCAGGACTCTTTTTTATGTCATCCCATTCCATGCTCGTACCAGTGCACTGGTTTCAGCCCCTGATATCTTTCAGTTCCTTAGACAAAAGTAGGTCTCTTGGTTTTCTTTGTATCAGTGATGACTCTTACATTGCATCTAGTTTTGTGTGTGCGTGTTTGTGTGTGTGTGTGTGTGTGTGTTTGCCCCACCAATACCTAAGCCCCAAGAGGGCAGGGATCTCGTTTTCTCCCTCACCACTGTACACCCACTTCTTTCCCTGTGCCTGTGAAGTAACAGGTATGCAATAAATATCTGTGCAGTGAAAGCAGATATACTGATGAGGCAGATTCCTCAGGATCTGAGGACCAATGAGAAGCTGTCAGTGTGCTTTTAAGCTTCCCCATTTGAGAAACTGTGTCAGCTGTGTCCTTGGTACCTGGGATTGTGAATCTCAAAGGAGAAACGGTTTTGGAAGAAAGAAGTTGAATGAAATTTGGGTTGGATTTGTACATGGGAGGTGTCTGTGTGACAGTGGGATGGAACCGTTGAGTAGGAAGTCTAAAGTAGGATTTACAGCTTGTTGACTACAGATGTCGGGGCTGGCCATGGAAAGTAGGAGTCATCACACAGGAGCAAGACTGTGTGTCTTCTAATTGCTTTTTCACTGTTTTCTCCCAATGTTAAAAGAGCGTTTTAATAGTGAAATCCCTCTGGTGTTGAAGAGTAATGCTGGTTTTAGTTTTATTAATGAGGATAATTAGTAAGCATAAACCTTATCCTTGTATGTCAAATGCTTTGAAAAAGAGGAAAGGGATATGATTAATTCACTAATTCTCGTCAATTAGTGAGCCTTTTCTTTTAGCTCATACTGTCTTTGTGGCATGCACGAGGCATGGGACACTCATTCTGTTCCCATGAGAGGAGAAAGTACTGTAAGTCCTGCTTGACACCGAAGGAAATCGTGCGCCAGAGAGGTTAAGCAGCTCCCAGTGACGCACAGGAAGTGACGTCCAAGCCAGATGGAAAAGGATCCCATTTCTCCCATCTTGACCGGAATACTTATCATTTAAACTTAGATTAAAGCCAACAGCAATGACTATTCCTCAGAATCAATGACTTAGCTAAGGCCTTGGCAGTGAGAACTTGGAAGGGAATGAAAGCTTCCCAGCCTCCATGCACTCAGTTCATTGCTTGAGCAACTAAGTATTCGCCATGCGGTTTGACAATGGGATTTAGTCACACTGTGAAAACTCAGCCTGCCTTCCAAGTCCCCGGTGATGCTGAGAACAATATTGTGGAGTGTTCTTCAGGGGTTTGCATCTTTCTATAATATGAATTTTAAAAATCAAACATAAAAGAACAAACCGATTAAGCATTTTATAGCTGTTCATATTGTGTTTCATAGAGAACGTTGATATTTCATCCTCTTCATGGGATTAAACATGTTTTGGTTTTTAACAAAGGTCTATGCCTAGAGCCTTCAAATCTCAACGTCTTGGGAGTAAGAATTGAATTTACATCTTGGAAATTAACTCAAAAAATCATTTTTCATGATCAGCGAATACTGGCTTCTGAAATAGGACTTTCTTTAGTTCTGGTGAATTAAATTTGATTTTACTGCTCTTTGTCACTTTATGATACTGCTACCCTCCACTTGGTCATGTCTCACAGGTTCATAGAGACAACACTGGCCTAAGACTCAACTTGTGGAGAGCTCAGACCCACCGCTCAAGAGTAAAAACAATATACCCTACATTGGGTGTGACAATACATTCTTGCGTGCACACCTGGCTCCCACACCTACTGGATGTGTGACTTGGAGTAGGGATCTTGACCTCTTTGAACTTCATCTTCCACAAATGTACAATGGAAATAACCATTTCTACATTGTTATTTAGTGGGGAACAATAAATGAGACCACATCTCTAAAGCCACTAATAGTTCCTAGGCCGGGAAAAACACTACAAGGTAGCAATTGTTAATTTTTATATTATTTTTCCATCTCGGGAAAGATAATACATTCCAAAAATAAAAAATTCCATTCCCTTCCGTGGAATGTAAGGGGACAAGTTCTCACCTCATGCCTCCTGTTTCCTCTGATGAATTTCTTCAGAAATCAATATATTCTCTCCTCTCCCTCACCCTTCAGCTGACAAAAGTATATACTACACATGTCTTAATACACCATAGTTTAAGCAGAGAATTGACTGACAATTTTTCTTCCTCCAAAAATAAAAAATAAAGACTAATTATCTGGTCAATGAATTCATTTATGTTTGACTAAAAAATGTAGCATAACATTGGCAAGTAAACAAGTAAAATAGCGTTCAGTGGTTTGTTGTTTTTTTTTTCAGAAGAGAAATAAATTTACAGGATTATGAATTGTATATAATTGGATGGAAGCTGTGCATCAAATAATATCTGAAATTTAGATGAGCTTGTCAAGAACTACACAAACTTGGACCTTTCCAATATAAGAAATTTCATATATTTTTGTTCATTTATTCCAGCAATGGGGCTCCTGTTTTTAGAACATAACCCTTCTCTCAAAATATTTAGATTTGAAGGCACACAATTTAATTAGCATAGTACTTTTTTTTATCTGTCACAACTTTAAATGAGTTTCGTGTCACCATAATTTTACATTAGTTAGCACTCAGGAAATTGGAAATTATTTTAGGCTGTGATAACATTCTTCTTCACCTCAACCCCCAGCTGGCGCCAAACACTAACTGGGATGTGAATGAAACGGTAGTACTTGGAAAGATAATTTTCAAATTACTTTCTCTTATGAATTAGTAAAGAGGTGGTCTCAGTTTGACCTTGCTGACCTAGCACACTAGTCCAGGGTCTCAAGAATTTCAAATGCGCTACCATCCGCATGCATCTCTTCTTTTTTAAACTTTAGATTTCCAGGCAGGAATAGGTGCTGAGTAAATGTTAGATGTAGGGATGCAGGGAAGGATGGAGAGAGGGAGGGCAACTGATCATTTCATGTTCTAGGGACTACTACGTTCATTCTAAGCTACCAGAGATGCATAGTGAGAATTCACCTGGGCACCCCCATGTTTAGACAGTCTATTTATAATGCTTTGGATTATGATTTGACATGATTTCATATCCCACCTGGATAATCCCAGTGTGCATTCAGGTGAAATTGAGTTCCCATGCATTGAGTAAATCAGGAACATGGCATCAGATAATCTGCATGACTTGCTAGCCCTGGCCAGGCCATCATGGCTGTGTGTCTTTATCTGTTTTCTTTATCTATATAATGTGAGCTGTAACCTCTGATTGGCATGCCTCCATGAATCCTAGAAAAGCTTGACCTAAGATAGGAGAATACAAGGAAATATGTTGCACAAATGAATGATTGCGTTTCTATTGGTTTTGCTGCCATTTGGACTTTTTTTCTACCTTAAACCCTATCTACAAATGATTCAAAACACAATCTCAAATCCTACTGTGAAATTCGAGGGATCCGCTGGCTTCCCTTTGGAAGACTTTAATCCAGGAGCCCCAGGGCAGGCTTTAAAGCAGTTCTTAAGTGTGGATATGGCATCTTTGCTTTGTGAGAACTGTGACCCCCACGGGTCCTCCCAACCTAGCCTTCAATTTCAACTTCACTGCATTCTCACTGCTGGCTCTGAGATAGTAATTTCTAGAAGGTCTAGCTTATGAGGAACCTTGATATCTGTAATTTGGTGTTTTCCAAATTTGGAATATAAATTTCTGCATCTCTGGTGGTTAGAAAACACAGTTTTCAGTGACGCTGAATAATAATACTGTATACTTTAATGAGCAAAAGTTATTCTCCTTTCAACCACTAGTAGTGCAACATCACACAGTTCTCCCTCTGTGTGGAACCCGCTTCCTCCTCACTTGGGTTTTCCTCTCTTCACCCAATCTTTTTTTTTTTTTTTGAGACGGAGCCTCAAGCTATCCCCCTGGGTAGAGTGCCATGGCATCACAGCTCATAGCAACCTCCAACTCCTGGGCTCAAGCGAGTCTCCTGCCTCAGCCTCCCAAGTAGCTGGGACCACAG
>CAUYQV010062741.1:0-54267 GCA_963574575.1 Galagoides demidoff
CTACATGGGAGCAGAGGTTTGCACACACATTCCTGTATGCCCAAGAAGTTTCTTTATGCCTTGTTTAAAGATCCAAAGTAACAGCCTCCAAAGGGCAAGGCCAGCAAGGGCAGGTATTCAATCTACCTTGTTCCTCCATAGTCTCAGGCATCATCAGATAAGAACAAAGAAGTAATGGCTAACAACATGTTCTCCATTAAGTTATGTGAAACTGGGTTATGCTGAAAGGATAATGTCAAAAGGTGTATGTTGAGTAGGTTATTGGAAACTAATCACAAGGTAGTCACATGATGTTTAAATGGATCAATGAAGTCATTGCTGTATTGTGTGCATGTACAAAATTCCCTATACAAACCAACTGCAAATAAAGAAGCTCGCCATTTTGCCTGAGTGAGCAGATGGTCACCTTTATTTGCAACACAGTTTCAATAAGCGTACTTATTCTTCATGACATCACTTTTCTGCAAGACCCTTATGGCAACACCTCCCCACTGGTTTCTGTTCACAAATCCTATCACCACAGAGGCAGCTTTTAGCCCTACATTTAGTTATTTAGTTTCCAACTTCCTGGCCCCCCTACTCACTCACTCCACCCCCAAACTTAACATTTGTGTTCTCTTACTTTTTCTTCTCTCCCTTTTATTTTAAAAGTACAGTTGACCCTTGCACAACATGGGCTTGAATAGTTATATACAAAGTTTTTCAATACCAAGAAAACTTTGGCAGAGCTGCACCTTAAGTGTATGTGTCAAGATATGTTTTGCCTTCTAATAAAAATAGAAAAAGTATTAAGAGATCTAGGCTATGGTGCCTTCCTTTCTGTGGGATGTAGATAGGCTGAGTTCCTCATAGACTTTCCAACTCATAGTAAAGTACCCAGTCAAGGCAATGTCGATGGGACATTCCTTATGTGGGGAAATCAGAAGTGCGGGTGAGCTAGGACCATCAATTAGTAGCTTAGGCTGGAAAAACTGGGATGTCTGGCTGAGGGGATGAGACTTGATCCCACTCCCCCCACTTGCACCGTTATCTGGCCGCTTCAGATATTCTATTACCGTATGTCCCTGTTTACCCTTTACCCCCAAACTTCTTGGGCTGTAATCTCCCCTCTCTCATTTTTAACCTTGACTGCTGACTGCTGTGCATTCTTGCACACGTTGTCATGTGTGCAACAGAAAGATTCCTGGGGAGCAGGACAGGTTGCTGCATTGTTTTTAGGCTGCCACCCGGCACTTGAAACAGCGTATGCCCTTCCAGGCTTCCTGGTTTTATGCACTAATTTGTACCAAATTGATGTAAGTGTCATGCTTTCCCCAGCACTGTCTCCTTTGCTGACCAGTGTCCCAGCTTGGCGTTCACTAGATGCCCAAGAACGTTCGATTGCAATTTTACCTGTTTCCTTCTTCCTTGTTTTACAAAGTTTAACTGTATTTGTTTTTTGCCACTATATTGTCTCTAATCTCCATTCACTGCTCCCTTTCCTTCCCATAGTTCCCTTTTGTTCTAGTTTGCTTTGGTTTCTGTTTCTTCTTTATTAGAAGCAAGTTCTGGGTTCAGGTTTTCTGCAAATCGTAGGAAAGGTGAAGATGTATTTCCCTTGCTGTAAAGCAGAATGCTAAAGTTTACATTAAGATACCTGTCAGACCTAACAATTTAAAATTTTCTAATTATCTTTATTGACATCATTGTCTAAATTAGGCTTCTCAGTTATGTTAAATTAGGTAGACAGATATGGTAATCCTCTATCTTTACAAATGAAGAACCCTAGGGTTCCAATTCACACCACATGCCTCATCAGTGGCAGAGTGAGAACAAGCCAAGGGTTTCCAGTCCCCTGCATTGTGTCCCTACCATGAGCTAGACTGGGAGCAGTGAGTAACAGGACACTGCTCTCATCTCTTTCAAAAATACATTTTGGACAAATGTTCATCATCACAATCAATAAATGCATGTATGAGTTTCTCAAACTTTGGGAAAACTAAGGAGAGATGAAGTTAATACCCTTTATTGATTTAAAAGTAACAAAGTATTGCTGAGGAGAGCTCAAAAATTTGCCACACATGGAAAGAAAAATGCTACATGATTTCACTTGTATGTGGAATCTAAAATGGTCAGACTCACAGAAGTTGAGGTGGTTACAAGAAGATTAAAGTCCGGGTGGGGAAGGGAGGGTCACTCTTGGTCAAAGGATAAAAAATTGTAGTTAGATGGGAGGTCTAGCGTACATCCTGGGGACTTTAGTTGGATAACAAAAAATCACATCTTTTTAAGTTCCTAAGAGTAAGTTTTAAGTGTTCTCACCACAGATATTGGTGAGAATATGAGGTAATACATGTTAGCTTGATTTAGCTATTCCATAATATGTACGTATTTTAAAGCATCATGTTATACATTATTAATAAATATTTTTATTTGTCAATTAAAAGATAATAAAAACTTGAAACAAAATACATTACTTTCCATTGACAGTTAATGTCATGGATTTTTTGCATCTATATTAGAGAATTTTACATCCATTTTTTAAAAAATTTAGACTAGAAAGTGACATATTTTCAAGTCCGAAATATTAGAGTAGACATGCCCTAATCCTCTCAGTTAAAGTTCATGATTTTCTATCTGTAGTGAATTTCTTTCTAGACAACAAGCTCACTCAAGCCTAAGGGCCTTTGTCCTTGCTCTTACTCTGACTGAAATTCTTTTCCCCTAGGTTTTGTGGGCTCTGTGTTCTGATTAAGTACTCAACTTAGTTGTCAACTGTCATCTCAGAGAATCCTTTCTTGAACAACTATCTAGAGTAGTCTCCTAGCTTTGGTTATACTCTATCATATCATGACTTTTTTTTATAGCATTATCAGTATCACAAATTAACTTCTTCATTATGTGTTTATTTTTTTTCCTTCCTTTTTCCAGAGTGGAAACTTTATGAGAGTCCCGTCTCTTGTTAAACCCTGTATTTTTTAACTTTGCAACTATAATTATAATTTATTTTTATTTCATAAATATGCCTTTTGTCTCTTGTTTAGTACTATCCCCCCAACACTTACAAGAGTGCCTGGCTTATGGTAGATGCGCCACTCATCTGTTAGATAAATTAATAAATCCAGGGCAGATATTTCTTCTATAGATTCTCAAAAGTAAATGAGTCAGCCGCTGATAGGGGATAGAAATTCAAAAATCCGGACACATTTTTGATCAGTGTTATTTGTTATATGCTTAGAAATGTTGGTAAAAATCCACCTCCATGCTTTTTGTGCATTCCTCCAGCAGAGGGCAGCTTTCTGCTTACACGTGGGGTACATCTCATCTCTCTTCGACTTTCTGTCCCTTGAAATAATGGCTGCCGGTTTCCTTGTCCTTTCTGTGTCTCTTCCGTTCAGAGCAAATCTTTTTCGTTGTCTTTTGCCATTACCCATATTGCACAGTTTTCAGGTGCTCGTCACACTCACCACCTGCCCCAATTTCTTCTTTGGTCAAACTTTAACTAGTCCTTGTTCCTTTTAAAATGAGTTCTATCAGCTGTGGGAAGACTTCTTAGTTCCATTATCCAGGAAGGCTGGAACAGAAGAACGGTAATGGACTCTCAAGTCAATCAGATAAAGGTCAAATCCTTGTCTTTAACTTTGCTAAGAATGTAAACTATCTAAGCCTCAGTTTTCTCATCTATAAAATGAGAATAAAAAGAGGGAAATTTTACCCAACCACTTGCTTGGGGTTTGATTATACCTTACATCCCCCAGTTTCTGATTTCTGACTCAGCTGGGAAATTGATACAGGTGTACAGCAGGAATGAAATTACTAGCTGTACTGCTGGTACAGCTGGACCAGAGGGCCCAGAAAGTGCTCACTCTAAAATGAGGCGTCTAATACTTCCTTTGTTTAGGTGGTTGACTAATGGGCCACTAAGTCTTCTGGTTATTTTTCACCCTTACTGCTCTTACACTAAGTTTCTTTAACTTTTTAAAAATCTATCCACTAGGCAAATAATTGTATAAGCCCAGCATAAGATTTTACATGAATTATCTATTCTTTTAAAGATATAGTCCCATTATTCCAGCCTGTTGATGTTTTTGAGTTAATCTTCAATTATCAAATATATTAGGTTTCCAACCATGACTTTTGTCATCTGTAAATTTGATAAACTTGCTTTCTAAGATTCTTTTTCGGCCATTTAATATAAATGTTGCTTGAGCTATGACCAATAACATAATCCCATGTCACATCATAAGAAACTTTGCTGTACATCGACTTCTTGAGTAAGGTCAAAGCTTTGGAGAACTGACTCTACTTTCTTCTCAACCATGTGCTCTCACCAAGTAAACGAGGATATGGGAGATAGTATAGGATCCTTGTTTGTAAATATAGTACACTCTATCTAAAGCATTGCCTTAGGAGGCCAGTATAGTAACTTTATTTAAAAAAGGAATTCCTTACTTCTAGTATACATGCACAATCTCCTAACACCACACCATTTTCTGAATGCTCTAGAATAACTGTGGAACTTTGTAAGGATTCCATATTAAGTCAATTTGTAAGCCTAAAATCTTTCATTTGAACGTTGGAAAACTTACCACGATTCCTCAAAGACAATCAGAAATAGACTAGCAATCACATTTTCAAAGTTTTCTCAACAACATGAGAAGTAATTTGTAAGGGTCGATTCAGCTTACTTAGAACCAGGCAGCAAAGCAGGAGGCTGTGGCTTGTTAGGAACCGGACAACACAGGGTTGGACATTAGATCACCGTAAGGAGTAGTGGCCAGCACATAGAGGTTTGGTGTTGACCTATCATCATTTTCCTTATCGTAAGCTTCGATTTCCCTTTAATCATATCTGCTCTACACTTTCCAGTGCAACGATTATTCCCTTTGATGGCCTGTCTGGAAAAAAAAAAATTCTGCCTTTCATTAGTATTTAATCGTCTGCTCCAAGCAATGGGTAAAACCCTATTTTCATCTTATGTCCAGTCTCTTAATACAGAAGGAAAACCTCTGTTCCTTATCCCTAACTTTACTTTGAGAAACTATTTTTCTTTCTACATGTCTTTGACCTTGCTAACATTAGTCTTAAGCATTGTGTTACTCTTGTGTTTATTTCTCCTAGGTCCCCCTCCTTTTTGGCACCAGGGACCATTTTCATGGAAGACAATTTTTCCTGGCGTGGGGTGGGGAGCAGGCGGGAGTTAGATTCCCGTAAGGAGTAGTGACCTAGGTCCCTCCCATGCACATGCCATTTATAATGGGGTTTGTACTCCTATGAGAAGCGAATGCCAGCCCTGTTCTGCCAGGAGGCGAAGCTCAGGCAGTGATGTGAATGATAGGGAGTGGCCATAAATACAGATGAAGTTGTGCTCACTCACTCATTGATCACCTCCTGCTGTGTTGCCCGGTTCCTAACAAGCCACAGACTGTACTGGCCCATGGCCTAGCGGTTGGGGCCCACAGTCCCAATATATGTTCATTTAGCCCCATCACTGTCCAACACCATCCATTACACCAAACCAAACTAACCCAAACAAGACACAAACACAAACATTTTTTTGAATATTTGTTGTTACAAAATTTTGCTTTTGATAATTATAATGACGTCAACATTATTTTATTTCTATTTTGTTCAACATTTTGTCCCTATTAAGTCATGTTACCTTTCAGGATATATGGAAATGGGCTTATAGTTAATAATTTTTTAATTTTAACAGTAATTCTTATAAAATATTAACATGAGTACTAGTGCATCTATTATTATCCCATCACTATTTTAAATCACGAGATTTTATAGTTCTTTTTGTTTCCTCTATATTTTTTTTTTCATTTTAGCTTTAGGTAAAATTAAGACGTTTAAATTGGCCTAGTGATTTCTTCAAATTTATAAAAGAGAATGTTGTTAGAAGAAAGTTAATGGTTTATAAAAATCTCGAAATGACTAGGAAATATGTTAAATATTGAGCATATATATGATATATTATGTAGGCACTAAAAGATTTATGAAAATCTTTCAATAATGTGATAACATCTAATGAGTGAAAATTATATAAAATAACTGAAAAAGAGAAGGCACCAAAATTGGTTGTATTTCTAACGGGATTAGTGATTAGGAGTGATTTACGTGCTTTTATCTATACTACCATAAGTTAGTATTATTCGCTCATTTTTATTATTATAGAAGCAATGAAGTAAAAATTATTATAAACTGTGTACTTAAAATTATGCAAATTAAAGTATGAAAATCTCTATTACATTCACCCCTTACTCTCATACTGATTGATACCAGCATCGATAGCTGTGATTCACATGTTAAGAAATGCATTTTAAATGAATCTTTCCATTTTGCTTATGCTTGTTGCAATATTGAAGTTCTTGAACACCTTTCAGGTCAAATTTTGTCATTTGCATTTTCCTTGGATCATTGTTTATTTCTGTGCAGGGGTGTTCCCTCTTTCTCTGTGCTCATCTCTGTCCCTCCGTCTCTTCCTGCCTTGTCTCTCTCCCACTGTCTCCGTCTCCATCCATCCGTGCTTCTCTCTCAGACATGTGGACCCATAGACGGGGAGCTAGACAGGGAGACAGACAGCAGAACAGAGAGATGGTACAGGATGCCCATGCAACAGATATTAGGGAAAACTCAACGGAAAGTCATGGCTGGTGACAGTTCTTGGAGTAGGACTGAGTAGTGACCTGAGTGGTTTTTATCATGTGGCCTCTTGACTCAAATTAGTTGGATTGACAGGAAGGACTTCAATTTGTTAATTAATTTTCTTAGTACCAACTGACTGCCTTGGATACCAACCCAAGTACTCATAAAAAAATGGTTATTGGGTTTATGCCAGAACAATTGAGCATTAATTGTTGGTGAGAAGGAATCTGCATTTTAACAAGTTTTCCAGGGAATTAGGGAATTACTGTTCCCAGCAGAGTTTGAGGCTTGCTCTTTAAGCTTTATTACAGAAAACCAAGTACACCATTGGACTTGGTGCACCATTTAGGTAGCAGACTTCTCGTCCATTTTTTTCCTTCTAGCCCCTTTAGCCTCTCATCCCCTTTCCTTTATCTTCCCCCCTTCTTTCTTCTCCCTCTTCTCCTTTTTTTGGTTTGTTTCCTATCACATGCTTTCATGTCCACACTCAAAAATTTGGGTTAAAGTGGCTCTAAGGAAAAGGCAGGGCCATCCACCCAGGTCTCCCTGGAGAGCAGAAGCATATGGTCTTCTTGCAGTTAATTGCTTTCTTATCAATTAGTTGATACTTTGTGGAATGGAATTCTCTGTTGTGTGTCAAAGCATGTTCTACAAAATTATCCTTGGTCTATTAGTAATTTCACATTTTCAGACATCAGCATTCGTTGAATTCAGCACCATTTAAATTCTTTTCTTGGTATTTCCTCTATTTTAGTTTCAGGAACCGTGTGAATTTTGGATTACGCGTCTGTTGTGTTGTTGATTTTTAGGTATCAGAAAAATAATTTTATAGAGAAAAGCACAAGATATGAAAATGCATCTATACAAAACAAATAAAAAATTCACGTAAAAACTACCCCAGTTAGATATGCCAACATAGAAAGATATTATTGACTCTGACTGTTGGAATTATTGAATTTTTTTCTTCTTCCTCCTACTATTCATCATTTCTATTTATTCTTTACTGAAGACTTATTACTCTTAGATGAAGCAATAAATTTCACTATTTTAGAGAGCATCTGAATTTCAGAATTAAAATTAGGGAAAAAATCCTTTTTTGTTGTTTTGTTTAACTTTGAAAAGTTGATATAATGAGTTAACCTACATTTAGAATTTGAAAAATTGCTAACATTTACCAAAAAACCTGAATGTTAATCTATACATATAATTTTTGCAAAAGCAATCCATCGTTATTATGGATTATTGAAAAAGTAGGAGAATTAGAAAAGAATCCATCAGCTAATCCACAGAGATAACGAACACTAATAAATACCTTTTTAATACATATTTTGCACATACATATAGATTTTATTTGATATTTAGTTTTTAAAATTTAGTATTGTTCTTGTTATCATAAAATTTGTATAAAGACATTTTTATGGATTGCCTAAGACGTCTTTTCCATATTATATAGATTATATAATTATTGTCCTCCCGTGAGTATTTCGTTTAAAGATTTTTAAATTGCATATTACAAAAACAACCCCCCAACCCCTCAACTCCCCAAACCCTTTTGTACCATGAAATAAGTTTCTTTCTCCATCTTTCCTTCCTTCCTTCCCTCCCTTTTTTTTCTTTTCATCTTTTTCTATTTTATCTTATAGATTTTTTTCCCCTAAGGTTACTTTCGGCATCATTACTGGATCAAAGGAAATTAACATTTTTTAAAGGCTCCTAACACATACTGTAGGTAGTTTTTGCAAAAGGAGTTCAAAATTTTACACTCCGACGAGCAGCATATAAAAGTGATCTGGAAACTTTTAAAATTTTGATATTGGAGATTCTTTTGCCATATTCTTTCTGAGAATATAATTGTATTGACCGGTGCCTTGTCACAGACAAGCCAAAGCAGATATTTTCTTTGATAGAAGATCTCAAAACTAGGTCTTTTGGGACATTTACTAGTAGATGGCTTAACCTAACAGCTCTGATAAAAAATGGCAGTCTCTCTCCTTAAAGACATTTTTGATAAGTTCAGCCAGCCTTGTCTGAGGATTCATTTAGTGTCAGGTTAGGATATGTGTGTGTGCACTGAGGGTGTGCTGTGTTGTCAAAGTGGTAGCCTGAGGTAAATTTTTAAATATTGATAATCATACCATGATTTCAAAATAACCATGAAATCATACCATGATTTCAATTTGAAGGAGTAGGTTGGTAGTGATACCGCCAAATTGTGCCCAAACAAACGGGAATTATTTTGTACTCCTAGTGATAAATGAACATTGTATTCATTTTTATGCTTTCTGCTCTAAGACTAAGTAATACAGAATTTATTAGATATCTGAAATGTATAGGCTGTTTTTTTTTCTCAGTGTAAAAATTTCATGTATGCTGGTTTCTCAGGCATCAGGCCTCTTTCTATGGCCTGATGGTGCTCACATTCCTGGGGGTGGGGGAGTGTCTCCTTTTCTGTAAAATATGAGTTAAGAGCTAAGCTTGCTTGTCTCTCTCTTTCCTTCCTTCCTTCCTTCCCTCCCTCCTTCCCTCCCTCCTTCCTTCCTTCCTTCCCTCCCTCCCTTCCTCCCTCCCTCCCTCCTTCCTTCCTTCCTTCCTTTCTTCCTTCCTTCCTTCCATTCCTCCCATTCCTCCTTCCTTTCTTCCTTCTTTCTCTCTTTCCCTCTTTCTCTCTTTCTTTCTTATAGACTCTTACTCAGTTCCCTTGGGTAGAGTGCTATGGCATCATAACTCAGCAACCCTGAACCCTTGGGCTCAAGCAATCCTATTGCCCCAGCCTCCCAAGTAGCTGGACTACAGGCACCTGCCACGATGCCCAGCTAATTTTTCTCTCTATTTTTTTATTAGAGATTGGGCGGGGGGAGTCTCATTCTTGCTCAGGCTGGACTCAAACTCCTGAGCTCAAGCAATTCACCTGCCTTGGCCTCCCAGAGCACTAGGCTTACAGGCATGAGCCACCTTGCCTGGTCATGCTTGCTTTTCCACATACTTCATGTAGGAGAGTGGTGGTTCTAACAATTTGATTTGACTTTCACTGCCTTTGGATGGACATTTGATGACCTATACAGCAACACTACATATCGGACAGGTGGGACCAGATAAGATCACCTCCCTGACCACCCTCATCACCTTATAAGAGGAAAATAAAGCTGCCGGACCTCAAGTACCTTCAGAAAACAGAGTAAATGGCAGTGTCTGAACAAAGCACTTCTGACTAAGAATCCAGCATATATTCTCTGGAACATAGATGGAGAAAAGTCAGCATTAATTCTTGGGAAACATTATTCTAATCCAATAATATATGTTTAACAAGAGTATTCAAAGTTGAGGCAGAGAAGAGTTTCTATACTACGTGGACTTAAGATTGCTTTATAATCAGGCACACCTAAACTTGAATTTCAGTACCAAACAGTGTGATATCTTTGGGAAAATTTCTAAATTTCTCTAAGCAAGTGTTCCTTTTATAAAATGAATATAAGATGAGTTTCATGAATATAAAGTTGTAGAATAGTGCTTGGCACATAGCATTTGGTCAATAAATGTCCTTTTAATAATATATTCATTATTTTATATTTTATTCATTATTAAAAGAGTAACTTAAAACTAGTTTACATAAGTTTTATTATAACTAGATATTAATATTTAAGCTATACTGTCTCTATGTTTGAAAAATTACTACTTAGCCTTTGATTTATTTTCTAACTAAATAAATTTGAATGTATACCTTAAGATTATTTGTGTTGTGAAAGTAAAAACAAACTTTCTGTTGCTAAGACTCTCTTTCAGTCTCTAGGTCAGTGTTAACTGGAACAAATAATGTTTTCTGACCCCATTAAAATGGAAGGCCTTAGTCTATTTTTGCTGTCCTGGGTGACCACTGCAATGTGAAGATAAGAGTTAACATTTTGTCAAAGAGGGTGATGCTAGTGTTAGGCAAGAGTTAGCAAAACTTGGGACAAAGAGGTTCACAATATCTAAGGATACCAAGATTCAACTATTTACTGGGATTCAGAGCTAATCAATACTATGAGAGGCAAATTACCTTCCATTTCTGCATGGATGTGATGTTTATAGGGAAAGAGAGGATAGAGGTCAAGTACGTTTAAAATCCAAGGGATTATAAACTTCAGACCTGAAAATCGTTATGCTCCCAGTCTTTCAGTCCATTAATTACAGGTGATGAACTTTAAAAAGAATTAAGCCAATTAGCTCCTGTGGTGCCGAGCTAAAAAGCATTAGAGAGTGGCTGATAGCTTTAGAAGAATTTAGAAAACATTTTAATCAATTCTTAGATTATCCACGATTTAATTTTTTATTTTTTTTTGGCCTTAGGAGACACCACAGTAAAAGCACCTCTAGTTTCTTAAGTCTTTTCATTTTCTTTGGTTGTGTATTGCCCAACCAAAGAAAATCTATTTGAAAGCATTCAACTGGTTTCTGTGGCAAAGGTCAGGAAGTAATAAATTGGGAATTTATCTTCCATTGGACTCAAAACTAAGGAAATGAATTGCTATCCCTATCACCATAAATCTACAGAGGTGCAAGCCACAGAATCTAAAACAAATGACCACTTTCCATGTCACATGTCAAACAGGGATTGCTCACAGGTGGCTGGAGAGAACATTTCGTTCTGGGTTCCATTAATAAGCAACTGGGGTTGCAGTTTTTTCTCAAGTCTACTCGCTCCCATAGGATATTATTTGGCTTCCATATAAATTTTTTGAAGGTGATCAAATGACAGTTTGATACACAGTTTAAAAAATCTCTTAGTGTGAGTTTTATAAGTCTATTGCCATAGTCCCCATGGCCTACCATTTCCTTTTTGTCATATATCACTCAGAATGGAAAACCAAAATCACATATGATTTATATCCTAAGGACTGTTTCTTATTGCAGTGGTTCATAAGCCTGCGTTTAGAATCGCCTGCGATCTTTGCAAGAAAGTCAAATTTTCCTTTATTCTAGATTCAGAGCCGTTAGTTAATTCTTGACTGGGACTAAGATTCTGGACTTTAATAAGCAGCTCAGGGATTCTTTAGATTGGGTGAGTCTGAGCCATGTCTTCCACCGAGGGCATTGGAGGCTGCCGAACAGACACTTGCTGAGAGTTAGTCCCTTTTGTAGGCCACGGGACAAGTCCCAGAGCCCCTGAGCTCAGACCTGCTCATAAGTCATTTCAGAGATGAGGACTGAGGTAGAGCCATCATGCCATTGCTAAGCTTAAGGGAAACGGCACCAAAGTGCGATAGTGGCTCATTCTTTGTTTTTGTCTGATTAAGAAAACCAACACGTTCTTTAGAAACTCCTTTCCCAAACTTACGGAGTTCTTGTTGCACTAGGAAAGACATGCTTTGGGTAGGAACTTGAGTTTCCATTGCATTTCTTCTCCAGACACTAGAGCAATATTGATACAAATTATGAAATTCCTAACAAATAGAACTGCAGGTTGAGGGTGTGAAGCAGTAACAGGAGCAGGTAAAAATGAGAGAAATGGGTTGAAACATTTCTTTTTAGTAAATACTTGAGATTAAATCACATTCATGTTTACCACTGACTGAACATTTCTTCTCAAATTTAAGAAAATCTATTTTCTCATATTTCTTAAGGTCTTTCTTCCCTATTCTTTCTTTCTTCTTCTTCTTTTTTATTTTATTTTATTTTTTTATAGAGACAGAGTCTCACCTTATCACCCTTGGTAGAGTGTCATAGGGTCACAGCTCACAGCAACCTCCAACTCCTGGGCTTAGGTGATTCTCTTGCCGCACCCGAGTAGCCAGGACTACAGGCACCTGCCACAACGCCTGGCTATTTTGTCGTTGCAGTTTGGCTGGGGCTGGGTCTGAACCCGCCACCTTTGGTATATGGGACCGGTGCCCCATCCACTGAGCCACAGGCGCCGCCCTCTTCCCTATTTCTTATACATAGTACTTAGATTCTGTCTTTGTACTTTCCTTTCTCACGTAGGCTTTCTTTCCATCTGTTTTCTCATTCACTTTTGTCCCTTTATTTAGTTAACACGTGGCATTAACCAGCTAACTAGCTGGAGACCACCATTCAGTCCCAAGGATATTCTGTGTTCACAGGGACATGATTACAAAAACTCTTCAGGAAACCTCATGGTGTTGATGCTCTCTGTTAAGTAATGTTCGCTTGAGCTGTAGTGATTCAATGCAGCTATCATAGCTCTCCTTTTATCTCCCAAGTTCAAGTCTGGGTCATTGCAGCAGACTTTGCTCCTCTCTGTCCATGGGCTTTGTCCTCTCCAGAGGCTTCTTTATTTTCGCTGGGCAGAATTAGTGGTGGGTGGCCCGAATTTCCATCCGCATATTCCTCGTGTCCAAGCAGTAACTCTGTCATCACTTACCTCACTCTCCTCGGCATCTTATTTTTCAGGTATGTGTTAAAAACATCCCTTTATGGCAGAATCAGCTGATCCTTTGTAAACTGAAGGCCAAGCCACTTTTGGCCACTGATATCCCTACCTTGCTTAGTTATGGAGTTTTTAGGCCAGATGGCCACAACTTTTTTCTGTTTTCTCCTGGCTTTTCAATGTTGAAATTCTTAAAAAATATAGATAGACACAGAGCTGATAATAGACTTGACAGTGGGCTGTAGAATGCCCCTTATTATGCAGCATCTATGCCAGACAGTTTCTTTGACATGGGAAAGAAAATGTGAAGAAAGCAAATATTTCTAAAACAGGACACAAATGAAGACAGACTTTTTAGAAATTGCTCATCAGGAAATTTAATATGACCATGATTTGGAATTATTTTCAGAGTGTAAGAGTAGAAATGAAAACCTTTAATTTGGTTTATTTCTGGAGTGAAAAGATGGAGAGAAAACAAAGCATTTCAAGGAATTAGGAGACACAGAGGACGAAAACATTTCAACAGGTCACCATTCAAGATTCAATTGGGGGGTTAAAATGCTACACAGACCTTCACTGCATCTTTAAAGTAGCAGAGCCAGCGTATTAGAGAGTTTCAGAGATTTCAGTTAGGTGCTTTTAGCTAAAATCTAAGAGACTGTGCATGAGACTAAACTGTTTATAAGAATCATGAAGTGCTTTATGGGGAAATGGCATGATCTGCTGTCGGACTAGGCCATGTTCACTGTTGTATATTTTGCCTACTCATTGTTTTTTATAAGTCTTCTGACACTAAATCTTAGTGCTAAAAGATGTGAGTTACAGAGGGCTGTAAAGTTAGCCAGCTGTTCTCAGAAATGTTTTATGTTTAGTGGGTATTTGTTTCTTTAATCATGTAGGAAAAGTTGTCATCGTACCAGGTCGGCCAGCTTTTCTCTGTCTCTCCTCTGACAGGCTATTGAAGGGCTGAAGACTGTAAGGTGCAGAAGCATTAATTTTTATTATTTGGTTTGCAATTCTGGAGTTTAGTGTCTGAAAAATATAGTCATATACACTTAACACATCCTGTTGTAACAATTTTATTACTGACTTTTCATCCTGGGAGCTGCCTTACGTCTCTTCCTCTAAATTCTAATGTATCGTACAGCATTTTAGAACAATTCCTTCTCACCCTTCATCACACGCGGGATGAAGTAGCCTGTGTTCGCCTCTCTTATAAAACCAAAGTTCCACCATGTTCTCATTTCTCTACTCACGAACGATGGGCCCCCTCTCTTTTAACACTTTCCATTCCCCAAAGCTTTCTGATATCTTTCTCTCCATAAACACTATTCCCTGACTTGTGTTTTCCTGATTTTCCTATTTAACCTGAAATTCAACAAAAGCTATTTATTAAAGGGAAGAGAAATATGTGATGCGTTATCCATTAGTAACAGTCCCCCCCAATCTAAATTATGTTGGATTCACTTAGACATCACCTGGTAAAAGTTTGGTAGCTATTATTCATATTTGCTGTCTTTAAATGCAGAGGATGTGCAGAAAGTTACATAATGAAATTAGAAATTCTTTAGTAGGAAAAAAATAAATGCTGTCATTAATGGAACCATAAAACTACAAGGAGCAAAGAGTGTATAGAGGGCAAAGGAAATGGAGCATGGATTATGGAGAGAAAATTCCCCAAAGAAATATATTTCAGACAACTACTGTTTGAATGAAACCAAACAAACCTGGGTGCAAGTTTCAAGTTAACCTCTCTTGCTGTTTCGTACCAGATGCGTGCTCGGCAAGGCCACCATATGTAATAACACTGCTCTGTCTATTATGTAGAACTTGACTGATAAGTTTTAGAACCTTTTCTTTCCGTTCATTCTATGGTGTTAAGTTATTCAATAACTTTCTCAGAGAAAGACCAGACAGACCCTGCCACATCCTTTAGCAGAGGGTGTTTACTTTTGTTTTCTCATTTTACGAAATAGAGAAACTGAGCATGAGTGAATAAAATGGATGTGTAAGAAGCAGCCAGTGAAATGACTCCAGGGCCACAGCACAGACGTGAGACAGGGTATTCTCAGGACCCTTCCCTAGAGTGTTACCTTCCTGGCGCCGCATCTCAAGGCCTCTTGGCTTCCTGAAGCATGTGCGGCAGAGTAGAGTTCATCTGATTAAAATGACTTTGCTAATTTTCTGACCAGTCTGTTGGTAGAATCGAGTGGGGGAATTTGTGATAAGACAATTACCTAAATGGTTATCGGCTGCACTGCTTATAATACCAGAGGGGCATTATACACAGGGGGAACTTGACCAGAAATACTGCATGACGGGAATGATTCCGAAAGGCACTGGAAAGGAATGTGGCATAAAACAAAAGGACCTTCAGTGCCTCTCACAGCTTTCCGACTTGTCATCGCTTTTCGCTGCCTTCCAGACAGCTGGAAGGCCCGGTAGCCTTGCTGTGTAGCTGTGATGGGTGCGAGGGGATTTCATATAGTTTGGCATATGACACGTGTGGCCACCCCCTGCTGTACTGAAGGCTGCAATTCTCCACTGGAATGTTGGTGATTTTGTGTGTTTCACTTCCAAGTTCTGTGACTTTGGAAGAAGCTGCTGGTAGAGTTTACACCCCCTTTAACTCTCACAGATCTCTGTAAGAGAGAGATTATTAGGATTATTTACCTAACATCCTTTATATGAATAACTGAAATAACTAACAGAAATAAACATACATAACTAGAATTTGGCATTATGACAATGTTTGAAAGTGTAATACCACTGTTGTAAGAGGTGGAATGAAAGTCACGAACTCTCAAACGATTGAAAATTACTCAGATGCCCTTTTAACTCTCCCTTGCTAGATTCATTTTTCACAATTACAAAGTCATTCAAGGTCATTTAGGAAATTTGTGAAAAATATACTGTACGCGGTCAGAAAAACATCACTGACCGCTGGTTGCCATGGCTTATACCTATAGTCCTAGCATTTTGGGAAGCTGAGGTTGGAGGATCACTTGAGGTCAGGAATTTGAGACTGACCAGTGTGAATAAGAGTGAGACTTTGTCTCTTTTTAAAAAAAGTTAAAAAAAAAACAACAAAACTATTTCATACCCCACCTCCCATTGTCAAATATTTTGATATAATGGTATAGTTTCTTGAATTCATTTGTCTCTGTGTGTGTGATACTTTATGGTTGATATTATTGTGTGCATTTCTTTTTATATCACATCTATTTTCCAATAAAATAAAAAGTTATTTTTAAATATCTTTCCTGGTGGTTTTAGCAAAGTGCATCAACAAGCTTACTTAATCTGAACACAGTTTAAAATGGAAAATTGTTTGGGGTCTGTGTTGTTACCCCTCTTTGGGAAATACAGCACAGTGGCTTGTAGCAGATTCTGGAGTCTGACTTCCGCCACTTACTGTTCCTTTCGCAAGTTCCTCGACCCCTCTGGACATCAGCCACCCAGACCAAAAAGTGGCATCAGTGTAGTCACCTCACTGTTGGTTCTGAGGATTCAAGTAGTGACATAATGTTCATGGGTACAAATAAAAGGTTTAATTTTTATCCATTTTATCCGTTTTCAACAATAATAGTTTAAATCTTTCTGTTTCCTTAACAGTTAGAATGGTTTCCAATACTCTGTGATCATTTTTAGTTATTAAAATGTCAGTTTAAGATTCAGTTCAAAACTTCGATCCTTCGCCCCTAAATTTGGGCTTTCAAATAATGCGGAATGACCTACATTTCTGTTAATCCAGGCCGGGAGCAGGGAGAAAGGATCAGAGGACAGAGCACGAGTCATTTTCTAAGCTTGGCTTCAGAACTGTCTTCCTGGAATCTCTTTCCAGCCAAGGCCAGTTGACCACCATGGATGCCCTCGCTGTGGCTGTAATTTAGAACTCACTTTCTCAGTGAGGACTCATGCTCAGTTTGCCTGTGTCTGCAGGATTTTCCCACTGTGTGGTTTCTTGGTCTCCATTCAACTTCTTTCATTCCCCTTCAGTTCCCACCAAAGTCTGACTTTGCTAGTTTCTTGCCACTAGGATTCCCTTGTCTAGTGGACAAGAACTACTCTTGGGGTTGGATGAAGGGTGTTGCAGGGACACTACCCAGAGCAGCTTCTATGGCTTTCCTTGGTCAGGGTTACCCCCGATAATACTGCTGGCTGCTCCCCTGGGAGGTGGCAATGTCACTCAAACTTGCAAAGGTGTGTGTGGCCTATACAGTTGGGGAAACGAAAGAGAATTCTGATCTTAAATCTTGGTTCTTCTGCTTCCTACTTTCTAAATAAGTGACTTTTAGTATATTGCACAAACCCTCTGACAATTTCCTGAACTCCTGATATGGAATATGCAAATAAGGAGGCCATATACTGTTGATGTGAGCATTAAATAATATGCAGCATTTCCAAGAAATGTCTGTAACTTCCGTCTTCCTTCTTCTTATTCATTCTGCAAAAAAAGCATGTAAGCTCTGTCTTCCCCTTCCTTCCTCCCTCCCTTCCTTTCAGCACTGGGAAGAAATCAAAAGATATTTGTGTACATGGGTAAATGGCATGGCCAGGAGGTTCCACGAGGAAAGTGAGAATATCACTGTGCTGTAATAGTCATTGACCACACTGGATGGATCCCAGACACAGAACTTTCCATACCAGGCATAGAATATGGAGCCTAATGAGTTTCTCATTTTGATGGGGTAATAGCAATTAGAAAGGTGAACAGAAAAAGTGGATTTATCTCATTAATCTATGAAGATGTAGTTTCAAGATCAAGCGACAGGATGGCACAGACTAAAAATTCATTTCAGCTGAGAGGAGTATAAGATCCATATGAATAAATTCATAGATAATCATATACAGCTTCCAAATACTTCTTAAAGTAGTTTGCAATTTCCCTGGTTATCCGCAAGGATGTGAAATTCAAGGTCCTACGTACACTCACTTTAATATTTATAAGAAATATGTATGGAAGAGGTTTGAAAATATGAAGTGAGAACTGAATCCCCAATATTCCCAGAAACACATTAAGACTTATATTAACTGCCTTCGAACTGTTTTTGTGATAGAAAAATTCAAGCTGAAAAGTATTTCCAAGTTGCCAAAATAACTGTACAGGCAATAAACTTTATCATTGTTTCCCCCTAAGGGAGAAATATGCTGAATGGGTTTGATAAAAATTTGTATTGAGAAATAGGAAAGCAGGGGGGCTGGTGGGGCGGACCCAAAGGGGGGAGGGATGATGAAGAGAAGTGAGAATTAACGCTTAGCAGAGGCACTGAAGCTTCCCCTTCAGTACCAATGATATTCAGACTGCGTTCTAGAATACAAGGGTGATAGTCATAATTGCCCAGCTGTTGTTTGGCGAGTTCAGCAGCTGCACACAAGTGACTACATAGACAGGGGTTTTTTGTCTTTTCTTCAATTCTTATGTCACTCTGGGTAGTGGGGATATTATTTTACCCGTGAATGGAGGGAGGAAAAACTGTTTTCCCCAGAGATAGAGATAAATCAAAGCAAGAGGAGAATTCCACTCTATCTTGACTTTATTTTTTATTGAAATATTGATTCACAAAGCAATTAATTATACCTGCCTCATTAATACCATTTAAAACATTTCTAGTTTCTATTTTTAAATTGGCTTAAACCGTGCAGATTTTGATGAAAATATTTAGGTGTGAATGCTTCCCCTCCCCATTCAATGACCTAATAAAATAACCAATGTAGTAAGATTTTTTTCCTTTATTCAAAGAAAGCACTTTATTCATCAGTGCTTTATTTCCTATAGTCCATGTGCTATTAAAAATCACATTATGAAGGGGGGATTACTTTAATTTTGAAAAAGAATTCAATGGAAATCGCAAAATAAGCCTCCTATCTGAATTTTAGAGCTCTATGGGAAACATTTATCATGGGCTAAAAGTTACATAGGAGTGTAATAATTAACGTGGAGGCCTGCTCTGTGGAAGATTCTAAAATTTCTATTGTCCAAAAATTGCATGCCTTTAAGATACCACCCAGTTTTATTCTGAAGTTCTTTTTCATTTAAGTTTTTGGATTTATTGCTTTATAGTTTTCTTTAATTGTTTAGTTGGAACCAAACCCAGTGTGATTTTATTTCTTCTAAGGGCTTCTTAATTACTAATTTGATACCAACTTAGAATTATTTCTGTCTATTCTTTTCCTCAGTTTCCATATAACTTTTCTTTCACCCACTGTTAAAAGTAATTTTATTGCATAAAAAATAATTTAGGTTGCTTCCACTTTCTTTTTGCAATGGCAATTAGGGAAATATTTTTGCAATGGAACTAATAACAAACGATCATGGAACACTTATAACATGTTGGAGACAGTGTCCTCCAATCAGCCATGGCAGTTTTTACTGTGATTATCCCCATTTTACAGATGAGAAAATTGAGGAACTGAGATTCCAACTTGAATAAATTATAAAGCTGCCAGATTGTAGAACTAGGATTCAGATTCCCATTTTTTATTCCTCTGATCAATTCTAAGGTGGGTATGCACTATAATAAACTGCTCTCCCTGCTTCCTTGATAATCATGTCCTGGTTTCTGACTTTAAATATTAATTATGTGATTTCAAAATGTGTTTATCCAGATTCAACCTTTCCCCTAAATTCCAACAACGTATGTGCATTTGCCTGGTTGGTATCACTTGGATATGGAATAGGTATCTTAAACATAACTGGCAAAAGCAGGAGTATCATCTACTAATAAATATCCCCATGCCCTCTCCACAAACTTTTCTTGGTCTTTCCTATCTCAGTCCCATCTTACTCCCAGTTGCTCAAACCCAAACTACTGGTAGTTTCTTAAAGTTTTACTTTTCCTTTCATCCTCATATTTAATCAATGAGCAAGCACCATCAATTTTACTAGTACAATTTATTCCACCTTCTCTCACTTTTCCCCATATCTGGTATTGTCACTCTAGTCCAAGATGTCGTCGTTCTTCTTGCAGGAGCCTTCAGATAGGTCTCCCTTATTCTACTCCCACCCCCAGACAGTGTATTCTCAATGCCCTAGCTATGGTTCCAAAATGAAAATTGTATTATAAAAACATCTCTACTGTAGATTCCCATTACATTGAGGATAAAATAAAAATTTCTTATTCATTACCTTCTTGTCTAAACTACCTTTGATATCATTCAGATCTTAGTTTAAATGATATTTCTTGAGACACTGTCCTTGATTATCTAGAGTAAAAGTAGTCCCAGTTCCTTGCAGATCATTGCATCCTCTGATTTTTTTTTTAAAATGCATTTTCACATGTTTTCTCTATTTACTATATAGAGGTTCCATGAGTCAAACACCTTGTTCATCATAAGGGTTATAACCAACACTCCTATAACCAGAGACAGGTTAACATGAGAAAGTATAACAAATTTATTTAATCAAAGTTGCATGTGCCAGGAAGCCTTCAGAAATGTTGTTTCCAACAACCTTATGGAATTATCTGTTTTTACACTTAGGCTCAATGAGTTACGGGCTGCTGTATAGAAATGAGATTAGACAAAAGTGTAAGATTGTGTAAGATCTAGTGGTAACAGGCTGAGAAGGGAAACCCAGCAGGCCTGTCTGTGACAATGTTATTTGGTGTCTCTGCACAGTATTTTATCCTCTTGGATGTGGGGCAGGACCCTTCTGGAGTTTACAGTCTTTGAGGGACAAGAGAGAAGGTAGAGAGTGATCTTTCTAGGATTATGGCTTACTTTAGATAAGAGAGCTCTAGTTTCTATGACCTGCCCCAGGGAAGAATAATTCCATTTTCTGTGACTCACCACCGTACAGGAGGAAGGAGGGCAGGAGAAGGTAAAAAAGACTTTGCTTCTGTGCTTCTTCAAGTTTCCTGCAGTTCAAAGTATGCGGCATGCCAAGATGTCATACTTCAGGGTATTATGTTCTGAACCCAGATACCATTTAGGTTATATTTGTACTCCTGGTGCTTGACAGGGATACTTAATAAATATTTGTAACAAACACACTCAACAGAAAAATTCCATGTCACCACACTCTGAAATCCAATGTCCTAATCATTATGCCCAAATGCCAATTGTATACAACTTTGTTGACTTATTTCCTTAGAAATATATTTCTAAAAGTAGGATTGTTGAGTCAACAGGTAACCATATTTTAACAGTTTGATAGATATTGTGATATGTTTCCTTAGACACATATTAACATTACCAACAGTAAATGAGACTTTTTAATCCTCTATTTCCTTGCCAACACTGGATAGCAATATTTTTTAACTTTTGCTTATTTAAAAGCAAAAATTATACTTCATTATTGTTTAGATTTCCATATCGTTACTGAGGAAATTGAATATCACTTCAGATATTTTTTATTTCAAAATGTTAAGGGGGTACAAATGTTTTTGTTACTAGAATAATTTTTGTAATGCTTGAGCCAGAACTGTAAGTGTGCCCATGACAGAGATAATGTTCAATGTACCCATTAGATAGGATTTTACCCCTCCCAGCTTCCTCTTCCTCCTGCATATTTTCCAGTGATTTTCACTTCCCACTGTGCGCATGTGTGCCTCCTAGTTATTTCCAATTTATTTAGGAGTACACGTGGTATATATTTTTCCATTCTTCTGATACTTCATTTAGGATAATGGTCTCTAGTTCCATCAAAATTGCTGCAAAAGGCATTAATTTAGCCTTTTTTATGGCTGAGTGGTATTCCATGAGATACATACACAACATTTTGTTAATCCACTCACGAGTTGATCCCACACCTTTGCAATTGCAAATTGTGCTGAAATAAACATTCAAGTGCAGAAGTCTTTGTGATAAAATTACTTCTTTTTCTGGGTAGATACCCAGTAGTGGGATGACTAGATCGAATAGTAGGTCTACTTTTAGTTCCTTGAGATATCTCCATACTCTTTTCCATAGAGGTTGTACTAATTTGCACCAACAGTGTATGAGAGTTCCTTTTTCTCTGCATCTATGCCAGTGTCTATTGTTGTTGAACTTTTTAACAAAAGTCATTCTAACAGGAGTAAGGTAATATACCCTATTGGTCTTTCTGTATTTTCAATGTAGGCATTTAAGACTATGAATTTTCTTCTTAGGACTGCTTTTGGTGGCTCCCATGGATTTTTGACAGCTTATATGCCCTTTTTCTTTTAGTTTGAGGAAATTTTGTATTTCTGTCTTAATTTCATTAATGATCTAATAATTGTTCTGTAGCAGGTTATTTAATTTTCATGACTGTGTGGATTTGAATATTACTCTTGGAATTGATTGCTAGTTTTATTCCACTGTGGCCTGAGAAGATACATTATATATATATATATATATATAATTTTATATAAATATATAAATATAATATATTTATATTATATATATTATAATTATATATAATTTATATATATATGTAATTTTTTAAAAATTTGTTGGGACATGTTTTGTGGCCTCCAATATGATCTATCTTGGAGAATGTTCTATATGCTGATGAGATGAATGTATATTTAGTAGTATAGAGTAGAATATCCTGTAAATGTCTGATAGGTCCATTTGTTTAATAGTCCCATTTAAGTTCGTCATTTATTTATTTTCTGCTTTGATAATTTGTCTAGGCAAGTCTTTGGGGTATTGAAATCCACAGTAATTATGATGCTTCCATCATCTCTTTGCTTAGATTTAGTAGAATTTCATTTATGGATCTGGGAGCATCCGTGTTAGGTACATATCTATTTAGGATTGTTATGTTCTCTTGTTGAATTGCTATCTTTACTATTATATAATAATCAAATTTGCCTTTCTTTATTATTGTTGATTTAAAATCAATTTTATATAATATAAGAATGGCTATACCTGCTTTATATTGGCTTTTGTTTGTGTGGAATATCTTTTTCCATCACATTACTTTGAGTCTGTATGAATCCTTATGAGTTAGCTATGTTTCCTGGAGACAGCATGTATTTGGGTTATATTTTTTCATCCATTTAGCCATCCTGGGTCTCTTGAATGGGCATTAGGACTATTCTCATGGAGTGGTAGAATTGAAATGTGAGATGCTATTCTGTTTGTCCTATTCAGTAATATTTTATTCCATTTCAGAATTTAATTGACACTATGTTTTTATTTAATGAATCACCTGATATATTCTAGTGGCTGTTTTTCTATTTGTTTCCCTTTGCTATTGATATTCAAGAGCCTTCTCTATGTTACATGTATTGCATATACTTTTAACAATTTAAAAATACTTTGTATTTTTTATATTGTTTTTGCTGTCTAGACGTTTTAATTTTTATCTAGTGATATTTAAGTTTTTTTTTAGTTTCTTTCTTAAGTGTTAGGTCCAGAAAAACATTCTTTCACCACCATTTTAAACATATCATCCAATTCTTTTGTCTCTTAAAGTTTGGTTTTTATATTTACTATGTAAAATTTTTATTTGCTGTAAATATATTTTAATATAAGAAAAAGGTCAGGAAACAGGTTTCTGTTTCTTTTTTCTTTTTACTTTTTTGGTAAGTATTGTTAGTTAAGTTTTCTGATGTCGTTATGCTTCCTACTATCCTTTATTGACTAATTAATATTCTCTCAACTTTCTCTTTATATTCTATATTCCCACAAATGTTTGCGTCTATTAGTAGGGTCTCTATTTCAAAATGTTCCAAATAGTGTTCTTTGGATGATGATTTTTAATTCATGTACTTTTATAATATATTTCATCATTTGACAAGTCACGTTCTTTCTCATTGGTGTTTTTATTTTCAGCAAATAAAAGATTTCTTAAACAGCTTGCATACCTTTCATAGAAAAGATCATTTTTCTTTTTTCCTTTATGAGGGAAAGTTATGCCATGTAAGATTTTAAGCTTCAATAGGAAAGAAGTTTTATATTTTTCTTTCTTTGTTTCTTCTCTTTGAATACCTTTAGAGAAAGCAAGATCTTGGACAACAATAATATTTTTAAAAAGCTAACTATCACTAATCTGAGATTATCAGGTAATTCTTATTAAGAAGAAACAAAAGTCCCTGAGACTAAGAAAGAACAGCTAATTAATTAGAGATGAGCAGACTAGGACAATTTGGCCACCACAATCCTGAACAATGAGTTGTTTTTATAGAGGAATGAGCACATCAGTATCTGTAATCCATAGAAATTTTTAAGAATTTTTGGGAAAATTAAATTATTTTAATTAATATAAAATTACTGGTTAGTGATTGAAATGAAAAAATGGATTCTATTATGCAGTATTCTTCTTGAATATTGCCTAATTGTTGTGATTTAAACATATAAAATTAATTAGAATAGTAAATCTCATGCTCAGCTCACATAGTGCCTCCCAAAATTTAATGCTAATGTAGTTTAGAATTTTTTAGACTCTATGAAGCTGATTATAGACTATGCAAAGTCATACTTTTATCATCCAGGAATCTTTTAGTCATATTCCCCACTACTTTCTGACTTTGACTTCTCTACATGTATTAACGGAAAGCCAGGGGAAAACTCTGGTCAGAGATATCAGATGGTCTCTGATACAGTGGAAAAAAGCATTGAATTCATAGTTAGAAGAGACGGGTTCTAATCTTTACTATGGTTTTCAGAAGAGGATAAGGAGGAAAAGCAGTCCTGAGGGGAGTTTTCGTTTTACTTCAACTTCAGTTTTATTTCTAGTAATATTATACAAAATATTTTTCTTTCCTTTTTGGCACATCTTCCCTTCACACCAATCCATTGGCATGCTGCTTCTCACAACTATCAGACACATTTTGTATGGACTGAGCATTTGGAAGGGATGTCCTTATACAGACAGAATTAATAAAAGTTGAGGAAAGAGGTGTTTGCAGTGATAAGGAAAGTCACTAAGAAATAAACTGGTTCCATAGTCAGGTCACTAATGATTATATTGATCAATTTAAGGATAATAAAATTGCTTCCAGAAAGTTCTTTCCTGAGATATTGGTTTGTGATTTGATTATATACCATTTAAAATTACTTTTATTTTTGCTCGATCTCATTTGTTATAACAGGAAAGTTAATATCTATGGCATGATAATTTTATTTAAATACACCTGATCATAAAAATATTTTCAGTGTGTAGAAATGGAACTTTAACCTTTTTAGGTTATCTGCTTAATAAAAGTTTCTTTCCTTGCCCCCTAGTAGCATCTGCTCAGTTAAATGTGGTTTTGATGGGAAAAATGGGTTTTTGAAGAACTAACTTTTTATTAACATCATAAGGCTCTCTAAGGTTTGACTAGTAGAGTTAATAAGAGTCAAGTTTCTTTCTCTCTTTTAGATAAGTCTTTGTCTATAATTAGTTTTGTTAAAAACCTGAACTGTAGCCAGACTAATGTTATTGTACAAGCAGGAGCCATTAGTCAAGGGGCCACTACACTAATAAAAGATAAAGAGAATCAAGAAAGGGCAATTGAAAGTGGCTAGACTTACATAGTCAGCAAAAATACAGATGCTAACGATATTGACAAATCTCTAATTAATTAGGTGGTAGTGGTTTTTTTTGTTTGTTTGTTTGTTTTTCGAGACGGAGCCTCAAGCTATCCCCCTGGGTGAAGTGCCATGGCATCACAGCTCATAGCAACCTCCAACTCCTGGGCTCAAGCGAGTCTCCTGCCTCCGCCTCCCCAAGTAGCTGGGACCACAGGCGCCCGCCACAACGCCCGGCCATTTTTTGGTTGCAGCCATCATTGTTGTTTGGCGGGCCGGGCTGGGGATTCGAACCCGCCACCTTAGGTGTACGTGGCTGGTGCCTTAGCCGATTGAGCCACAGGTGCCGAGCCAGGTGGTAGTGTTTTTTATTATAATCTTCATCCACTGGCTTTGATGAAATACCACAATGGTCTTAGTATTACACACAAGTAAGTTTACTGTGGGCTTGGCAATGGATCAAGAGTCAGGGTTTAGATTAAAATATGGACTGTATAACAATCAAACTCAGTTGAGGAATCCTTATGCTTAGAAATAAATCTTTGGTTTTATTCAGCCCATTTCAGATAATTTAATTTGACAGTGAACATCAGTGTCAACTTTTATCTTGTTATTTAACATTGACGTTAAATATTATGCAAAACCCAATTATGGTTTTACTTCAGTAGCTCTGTTAGAATACTCAGAGCACTTACTACTGCAAGCAGGAAGTCCCGGAAATCCAGCAGGAGGGCTGGTTTCCCTGAGATTGCAGATCATGACGGTTTAATGCTGTGTTTGTGTTCTCCTATTGGAGGGAACGCAGAATTTCAACCTGTCACTTGGTATGCTTATCATAAGACAATATTAGAAGAACAATATTAATGTCTTTCTTTTTTTGTAACTTACCAAAAAGCGGAAGTGTTTTAGCGGGTAAAATGTTAAAACTTACTTTGACTTTTTCCATGTCCATGTCGACTGATCCTTTAGTTAAATTTCCATCTCAGCCATTGCAGTGTTTATTCTTGGGGGAGGGGCTTTCCTTCCATCGCGCTCTTTACTGGCAGCATCTTTGTCCCTTCTCTCTGATTGTCTCCTCCTATCTGTTCTTCAGGGGTTTGCTCAGAGTCTCTGTGTGACCTTTTCATGGCAATTCCAAACTGTGTTGCAATTTCCAGACTCTCAATATCGTTAGGAGGTGGAATCTGTATCAGTCATCTTAACAATAAATAATCATCAGGTTTACAGTGTTATTAAAATATTCTAAGGGTTATAGCTCCTGTTTCCTTAAAATACAGGGCTCCAAATATATGTTGAAACAAATTCCAGAATTACAACGTGTAAATGTATGGCACATTTACTGAGTTGTTTTTGTTTTTTGATTTTTTTTTCATTTAAAACATACTCCTTTAAATCTAGTAATTCATTAATTTATGTATTTACCGTTTGACGTATATTTAGGAATTCTGTATCAGGCACTACAGGAGGACCTGGGGATATAATAGTAAATGGACAGACTCGTCCTATATTCTTGTTTATGTGGAGAAATAAATAAATATCCTGAATAACTACGATTCAAGAGAGGACTGAGGGAAAGAAATAAGCAAAGGGGTAGATGAGAGGCAGGCAGGGATTATTTTGCTTTCTCTCTCCATTTTAGAGAGAAGTGCATTGACACTCAAAATAGTTGACCACATATTGACGGCCCCTGGCTCACTGTGAGTAGACGGGAACTGTTCAAATCTAAACCCAGGTGTGCCTCTGTCTGACCTGCTGCCACTGAAGAAAATTCGGTGACTACTTAATCTGGTGAAAAGTGAATTTTAATCTGGGGAATTTAGACCAAAACACTTCATAAAACCTTTAGGTTACTGTTTAGAAAAGTCATCATCTGTGTTGTTAGCTCATCGAGGGAACATATCAAGGAAACAAAAAGCAGAGATACAACAGGTAATGAAAGGTGGGTACAGTGAATAAAGGACTAAGTATTCTGTAAATCATGCTGGGATAATTCGTGATCTGTATTGAAAAAAATAAATAAAATTTGACCCCTGCATGGTACTATACACAAAAAGAAATTCTAAAAGGAATAAACATGTAGATGTAAATATGGCTATAAGTTTTTTGGAGAGAAATATCGAAGACTTTCTTTGTGATGTTGAGGTAATGGATTCTTCCGTTACAAAAATTACAAATGATAAAGTATTGATAATATGACTGCATGATATTTTTTGCTTCTTTGAAAAAATCAAGCTGTAAACTTGGAGAAAAGTTTTGTAAAACATACAACTGAACAAAGAGGTAGAACTTGAAGTTGATAAGCAACTTATACAAGCAAATGGGAAAAGTAGAAACAACCTATTGATTCACAGGCAGACCAGGAACAGGCATGTCATTCTTCACATTTCACAGAAGAAGTAAGGATGCTAATATATTTAAGGATGCTCAACCTCTTTAGTAGTCAGGGAAATAAGAAGTAAAACTACAGATATGTCCTAACCCATCAGCTTGGCAACAATGACTGATAATATTAAGATCAAAAAGAACATAGGTATGGAAAGTCTCATGTATTCTGTTTACGAGAGTGAATTCTGTCATAATTTCAGAGATCCATTAGGTAATATTTTGTAAGATTTTACTTTTAAGTGTAGAAGAAATTCTTGCAATGGACTGAGAAAGAAAAAAAAAGACAAAGAATGTATATGAATTTTTAATGCAGCATTGAGAATGATGGTGAAAAGTCAAAAATAATCAGAAGTCCATCAATAAAAAATGGATGAATACATTATGAGTTATTTAGATAAGAGATAACCAAATTATATATATCAACATAAATTAATTTCAAAACAAAGTTTAGGGGGAAAATATAGCTACAATATGATACCATACACGTAGATAAATGGACCCTCTGTCTTTATTATATACACATTTGAAGTAAAAATATAAATTAGTACAATACACCATGAGGAAGTAGATGCTTCCAGGAATAAAAGAAACTTCTAGGGATGAAAGAGGTTTTAAGTGTGTCTGAAACACATTTAGTTTTTTAAAAATCTAAAAATAAAATGTTATATGATTGAATATGAACATTTATTACCAAATCTACATGGTGAGTCAATTACTGTTCTGTTGTCTGAACAATTGAAATATTTTATAACAGAAATAACCGTGATCTTACAGGTTTTTTTTTTCTTTGATAATTGTTCTTTCTCATAACACTGAGGTGCTTTGGGGTTTATCACTTAATTTTGTCTCTATGAATTCTACTTATTTTTTCTCACTTCATCACAGACTGTCATGGCATTATACATGAACATTTTCGCTCAAAGTAAAAAAAAAAAAAGGATAGATGTTCATACACTCACTTGCTTACAGTGACTTTTTAAAAAATAAATAAATATGTAATGGGAGCTCTTTGGAGACAGTTGAGATTATTTTAGACCAGGGCTGTGTGCAACTATAAAAATTAATGGTGACTATGATCCTTTTTTCCTACAGAAGGAGGAAGAAGCTTTATGAAAATATTTCTTCCCCATCCTCAAGGGCAAAGCTGTCACTCTAGGTGTTTTAGCTGCACAGGTGACACTGTGGGTATGTGGCCACAGCTGGTGCTGAGACAGAGACAGGAGAGTGGAATCAGTTCCCCTGTGTCTGCTCCACCTCTGCCATTTTTATGGTCCTGCTGTCCGGTAGGCTTCACACCACTCTGTGTGCATCTTCCTTGAGGTACCTGGTGCCCAGTGCTAACCAAGTACAGACTCTTCAGGGTGCTTTTCTTTCTTTTTTTCTTTTTCTTTTTAATTAAATCATAGCTGTGTGCAACAAGGCAATCATGGGGTACAGTGTGGTATTTTGATATACAGTTTGAGATATTTTCATCAAACTGTTTAACATAGCCTTCATGTCATTTTCTTAGTTGTTATGTCAAGACATCTATATTCTACTTTTAGAAAGATTCACTTGTACCCTTGTAAGATAAACCATAGAGGTGATCACCCTCCCTCTAGCCATCCACCCCATCCTCTCCCCTCTCTCCTCCCCATATTCTTAGGCTATAATTAGGTTATAGCTTTCATATGAAAGCTATAGAATTAGTTTCATAATAGGGCTATGTACATTGGATACTTTTTCTTCCAATCTTGAGATACTGGTGCTTTTCAAGGCTCCATGTGAGCTGAACTTGGGCTCGCCCTCCAGCTCCGCCTCCTGCTTCCTCCACACAGCTCCTGCTCTCTCCTCCCCCAACCTGGGCTCGTGTCATTCCCTCCTCTCAGAACTCCTGCTCTCCCTGTCTCTTTCTTTCTTTGGCCAATTCTCATTGTCTCTCAAGGCCCACCTTAAATGTTGTCATCTACAGTCATTCTTAAATGCTACCCTGAGCCTTCTTTCGGGTTATTCTTAGGGCAGCACCACGTCCTGAGGAAGGTATCAACTATATGCTTTTGTGTCAGTGCACTGGGCTCTACAGGGAGCACTTCACTGAAATTTTGATTCTAGAGCAGGACAGAAGAAAAATGTATCCCCTGCAGTGAGAAGTAGCAAGGAAGAGCCGTAGGACCCGAAGGCTCGGAGGCATGAGAAAGCTGGTGAGTAGGACTTAGATGGACACAGGAAAGTGAGGACCAATGTTCCTGTCCCCGTACTTTGGTGCCTCAAAATCCTTCAAGGAAGAAGCTTAGAGAAGCAGGAGGGGGAGAAAGTCCAAGTACACTGATCTCCACTGTCTGGACTGTGAGGATTAGTGCTCCACATCCTAAAATTTTATTTGACTGTGGAGAAGGAATGGAGTACGATGCGGTGGGAGGTGTGCGCTCCCCCCCCCCCCAACTCATTTGTTCTTCCACACTGTAGTGATAGTGGGGGCTTCAAATTCCTCAGACTTCTTTTATTCTTTAATTTTTCGAGATCTATGTGATCTCATTTAGAAAGTAACCTTTACATATTCAAATACAGGGATCTTTCTCTTCTAAAATTTTTATTCTCACTTCTGTCCTGTCCCCCTCCCTGCTGCGCATCCAGGCACCAATCTATGTCATTACAGACACCAGTTGTGATGTCTACTTTATTTACCTAGACAGGCCTGGACTCAGATTGCACTGTCTTGCTCTGAACTCATAGATACTAATATTCTCAAGTGATTCAGACAAGAAATGGAACGTTGACATTGTAGAACTAAAGACAGATCTTGACAACAGAATGAGACTATTCTGTTTCCATTTCTCTCTGATGTGTCACAAAGATTATTCCCTACAATAACATATGCTTCTTTTAAAAGACACTACCAAGCATGTTGATTCAAGGCAATGTGAATGAACAGATTAGAGCAGAAGGCTACACTCTGTCTTGTGAGTTATTACAATTCAGAATGTTAAGTGCAAGAGAGGAAGTCATAAACACCTGTCAATCAAGTAGCTGAGTTATTGGCAACAATCCCTTTTAAGATCCCTTACATTTTATTTATAGTAAAATTGCTAGAGATGTGTTTCTGTGGCTCATTCTCATCATATCACAAAGCACAAGGTGAAAAGTGGACTTTCTTGTGTAAAATTCTAAAGAATCTTACTTGACCCCAAATTATCTTTAAAGTGGTACAATTACATGAGGACATTACTGAACTGTGTCTGGGGCAATTTTAGATCTTGGGTAATATTAGGCTTTTAACATTATTTGAGATAAAAGATTTTGCCATTTCTAGTAGGAGCAGGCAGGTATATGATATGTTCAAAAATCATTCACACAAGGCGACCAGTCACAGGCTGCCCTTGCAGTATAACTCATTCCATTTGAGAATGATGCAGAAACTGGGTCTGGTATGGAAACTGAAGTAAGGGATCATAACCATGTTTCCCCGAAAATAAGACCTACCCAAAAAATAAACCCTAGCAGAATTCCTACGCATTTGTTAAATATAAGCCCTACTGCCATAATAAGACCTAGTGATGGGTGTGGCTATGCATATATGCATATATCTGCATAGCCACGCCATGAATTTTGGCACAGAGTGGGAAGACATCCCCTGAAAATAAGCCCTAGTGTGTCTTCTTGAGAAAAAATAAATATAAGACAGTGTCTTATTTTTGGGGAAACACGGTAGCTTTCAATTGAGGTGGTTGATAACAATGTTCATGATACCCACTTATCCATAATATATTGTTCCCAGCAAGCCCTCTGTTTTGGCCCTAGACAAACCATTATCTCAACCGTTGCATAAATTGGATACCATTTTGACCCTACTGCCCATTAGAGTAATTTTATTTACTTTGCTTCTAATTGTTAAAGTTTGCCACCTGAATTTGTCTTTTCCTTTTAATTTTAGTTTAATATGAGGACACATATGATTAGGTTAGTTACATTGTTTGCATCTGTAAGGTAAAGTCCCAATTGTAGTTATGACCATTACCCAGGGTATGTGCCATTTACCTGTACACTGTACCTGGCAGGTGAGAACTTACCACTCCTTGTCCCCCAACCCTCTTCTTGAATTTGAGTTTTTCTTTCTCGTGAGCACGTCATTGTTGATCTACAAGTTTCGAATTGGTTTTGAGTACATTTGATGATTGTTTTGTTATTCTTGTGATACTTAAGAGAGTGTTCCTCAGATCCATCCAATTTGTAACAAAAGATACAAATTCTCTGTCTTTTTATGGCAGAATAATATTCCATGGTGTTCATATACCACAGTTTATTAACCCATTCATGTGTCAAAGAGCACTTGGGTTGTTTCCACATCTTTGTGATTGTGAACTGTGCTGCTATAACACTGTGCTTGCACAAACATTCGAGTGCAAACGTCCTTATGACAAAATGACTTTTCATCATTTGAGCAGATACTTGGTAATGAGATTGCAGGGTTGAATGGAAGTTCTAATTTTAGTTCTTTGAGGAATCTCTACTTATGTCCACAGAGGCTATACCGGTTTGCAGTCCTACCCATGGTTCAGGGTATTCTCCTTACACCCACACCAGCTTCTGTTGTTTTGGGACCTTGTGAAGAGGACCACTCTCACTAGAGTTAGGTAATATTGCACGGTTGTTTTAACTTGCATTTCTCTAATAATTAGAGACAATGAGCATTTTTCATCAGTTTGTTGACCGTTCATCTGTCCTCATGAGAAAAGATTCTTTTCATGTCTCTTGCCCAGATTTTAATGGGGTAGTTCACTTTTTTGTTGATTTGCTTTTTGTAGATTATGGTTATTATCCCTTTGCCAGCCAGATTCATAGCATGCAAGTTTCTCCCCCCACTATGAAGGTTGTCTGTTTGCTTTGTTGATTGTGTTGTTAGCTATGTAGAAAATTTTTAACTTGATCATGTCACCTAAATCTTTCATACTTACTGTTACTAAGAAGTCCAATTATTTAAAAGTATCGTTATTACCAGTCTTGGCCTTCAGAAGACAATCTGAGCTTCTCATTGTCATGGGAAACCTCCTCACTAATGAATTCCTTTTAGTAAGTGGAATATCCTCTGGGTCTTCCTGATCATAGTCAACTGGTATTCATTTTATTATTTGATTTGATTATTTTATATATCATTACACAATAGCATGCCAACTTCTTTGAGCTCCTGATTCTTTTCTTCTTTCGGTGCCAGGTCAGCTCTAGCATTTTAATATCACTTAATGTGGGCCATTGTTTTTTACATGGCTGTGTGGCAGAAGCCCTTATAGTAGCTTATCAGATCTGGCTCCAGGTTGCTTATGTAGCAAGTCCAATCCTGAGTCACAGAACTCTGTTCCTTTATCAACAAACTTTCTCTTTGCTTTATCTTCTTTAGAAGCTTTATCTTCTAAATCTTCCTCCTACACCATTGAACATGCCTTAAGTCTTACTCCAAGGCATACTTTTCATGTATATTGATACAAACTAGTCCAGTCCAGAAGGTCCTCTATTCTAATAATCCCTTTCCTCCTTTAGCAGCATAACCGTTCTCCAATTAGGTCAAATTTGATCTTAGTTCATGGTTTGCTGTCCAGGATGGGAAATGGGAGTAGATATTAAAGTGAATAGCATTTTCCTACAAGGTTTCTGTCTGTCGAAGCATCAGCCCAGTCTTTAAACACAGCGGAAGAGTATTACCATGTCCTCTAACAGGTCCAGAGTTAAAAAGCTCTGACAAATCTGTGGGCCTTAGGTTGTCCTGTGCACCCGCCACTCAATCTTGCCCAGGATATTTCTCTACTAAGTAACTATCTTTGGAGGAAGAGACTTAATCAGGTTGAAAATTCATTCTGCTCTGAATTTACGATATTTTATTATTAAGCCCCGTAACTGCTCATAGTGTGGGCTTTCCTCTGCCTGCCTATGATAAAACCTTTAAAGGTTCCCTTAGGGAATCTCTGATTTTTAAATTTTACTGTAAGTTGGTAATTGGGTAACGGGGGTATGTCATTTTCTTTCTGCAATGCATCACCACCACTTAGAAACAACCACCTAATTTCAACGTCTTTACAAATCCTAGTTCCCTTACACCTCTCAAACACATTTACCAAAGCCAGTGTGTTCCCTTTTACCTGAACCTCTTTCTAATTTGCCACAGTTGCACATAACCCAAACTCTACAATCCCATTCGTAGAGTCTTCATGAAGGACCCCTTCATGTTCCAATTGCCTTACATTAGATTGCCCAGAGGCAGATGTTGAGCCAAAGATTAGGTTACAAATAATAATTTATTAAAATAATGTTTCAGAAAAGGGTAATAAGAGGGTAGAAAAATTACAATATGGAGAGAAAAGAAGGGGGCATAGGACAGTTTCTGGCGAAGCTCTAGGCTCAGATTGATCCCATGGACATGAACATTTTACCTAGGAATTTGTTTCATTTTGAGGCAAGAAAACTGAACTTTGTGCTAGTTTTGTTAGCGCTAGTGTTGCTGGATCCTAGCTACTCTGAAGGGACCGTAAGCTTTCAAGTACTGCTAGCTCATCACAGGGGTGAATCTCTTAGGGGCAAATGTGCATAGGACTGCAAGAAAGCCCAGGAACTCTGGGGTGGTGCAGTGGTAAAAGACCCGAGGGGATCCAAAGGGGCATCGGGAGTATCTGCTGCAGTAGCCCCTCCAACAGGCTTGCAGGAGCCCAGGGAAGCAGAGTTCCAGCACACAGGGCTCAGGTTTCCCCAAACCAACCTGGATATTTTTATGATTTTCCCTATTCCTTAAGTGTCCAACCCTGAGTCTGGAGAAAGGCTAGTCAGTCAACGCCACTCACAGCCAACATTTTGCCCTTCTCTTCCTTTTCTCCAGTTTCTTCCCACACCACAAAAGGATTTTGCATTTCTTTTAAGAAAACCGCCCTTACAATTTATATTTTATCCTCCTTCTTCTCTGACTTACCGAAGAAATTCTGTGATCTTAGTCCCTCGTGGCATGATACTGTATTTTTGTAAATGTCCCTATGTTTTTAAGAAAATCATTTCCTTGTTCCATAAAACTAAGTTCCAGCGAAATAAAAAAGTACTTGTCTCAACCTGATGCCTGATATTGGCCTAAAAATTTTATTTTGGAACTTCAAACCAAACAACAACTGTCCTGAACTTGGCTGAGTGTTGCTGGCCCTTGAAGCAATAAATATCATTGATTCAGAAGGTAGTGCTGCCAGGGGGCAAGTGAAACGAACAAAATGTCGGGATGCAAGCTCAATAATGTGGTCTGTGTCAAACAAGTTATTGTAATATTACTGAACATTCACAATGTTTCTGGGCTGCATGGCATTCTTGTAATTCTGCCCATACCATTTAGAGTTTATGTCACCTACATTGTCGGGCAGGGTCAGTGGCCTTGTCTGTGTCCCCTCGCTTTTTCAGTTTTCCTCCAGTGTTTTTTTCTAGCACTCCTACCCTGACTAGTTTGTTTCTTATAATTTGTTTAGGGATAGGAAACCAGATGCACAGGCGTGTTATAAGCACAGCCACACGCCACATAATGACATTTCAGTCAAGGACAGGCTGCACATGCAAGAGTGGTCCCTTAAGATTTTAATACTGTATTTTCAGTATACCTTTTCACTGTTTAGCTATGTTTAGATGCATAATTACTTACCATTATGTTATAATTAATTGCAATATTCAGTATGCTAACGGGCTGTACAGGTGTATAGCCTAGGAGCAAAAGACTGTACCATATAGCTCAGGTGTGTAGTAGGCTATCCCGTGTAGGTTTGTATATATACAACATGGTGTTCAAACAACAACAAAACCACCTAAAAATGCATTTCTCAGAACATCCCCACTGTTAAGCAATGAATGGCTGCATGTATTTAAGAGTTCCAACAATTTAGATAATAAACTAAATCCTCATAAATGTCCTTTTTGTGAGTCCTCATGACAGAAAATTCAGGTACTCAGAACTCTGTGGGAAAATGTGTGTGCACATGAATATGTGTATTCCTGGGCGTGTTTAATTTCCTCCAGATATCTTTTGACAGATCATTATGTTAAAATTGCCAGAGATAGGATATTCTCTAAGTGGGAAGATTCCATTCTCAGCAAAATGATATTATCAATTATTTATTAAGTCTGTTCATCTTTCACAAAAGGAACATACACAGGGAAAATTCTAAAACTTTTCAGGTCAGTCATTTATTCAAAGACTCAGCTTACTATGTGTCCTACAGACTTGTGTGTCCTTTGAGACAGAGGGAAAAAAGATCTGGTTTTATCTCTAGGGGAGAAGCGAAGATGAGCAAAGGAAAAGGGAATAGAAAACACTCCAGGAACATTAACGGGCCAAGCAATAGGACAATCAAATTAACAGGCTATGTGTGAGGCTGATTGTACATGTTGGATCCATAGTTTTCAATTATCCAGGCCACACTGGGACATCTGGCACTCCAAGTGTGTTGCATTATTACCACTGGTTTCCAAACTGGAGGACTGTGCTATTTTTTCCAGTTTTTCCTTGGAAAAACACTTCTATATTCTCCAATGGAAATAACCACATCAAAGGTTGTGCCATGAGCTGCTGTTCTTTCTCCATACACATAAATGAAACTATTGACCTCATGTTGAATTAATTCCACTGATGTCGTATTCCTAATGCGTGCATGTGTGCTTAGTAAACTAGATTAAGTTCATATAATTTTATGCTTGTAGCAGTCATGGTAGTGGGTAGTGGGTATTAAACTGGTGAAATGGAGGCCATTGTGCCAGTACATTAGATAAGGAGGCTTCTGCAGTTGTGGGTCAGAACTCAGAAGACCTTACAGTCATCTCACTTGACAGGTAGCCAGAATCCCTCCGAATGTATTCCTGAATGATGGACTCTTCCTTAGGTTCAAACTTCCTAATGGAGAGGTCCCTCCAGCTGCTGATCTCACTGTTGGGTGGTTGACAATGGTTGTCGGAAACGTCTTTCCCCGAGAAACCAGAATCAGTTCCCTCACTCCTCCCTGCTCCTCTGTCTCATCTTTGTTCACAGCTGTGGGCTGGTGCAGTGGACCATCAGAAAATTCCCCTTGGTCCTTTCACTACTCAGTAATGTCTATGATGTTCCTGTTAATGTCTATAGAAATCAAAACTGCAATGAGTCTAGCTTAGTTTATTTTGAGCTCCTGCAAGTGTTATGTTCATTTTTGTAAGCCTATGGTATTGGAAGACTAAGGCCAAATTAATCAGGGAGACTAAATTCCAATAAAGAGTTTTCCTAAATACCCATAGTCATTTACTTTTGACTTGATACCCCCCCCCCCCCATAATCTCTTTTGCAGACAATCTTCCGCTTATGTTATTTACGGTTAGTTACACGTGGAAGCTGCGCCGGATGAAGAGAATATTGATGTTCCTAGGAAGTTTTTCATGGCTCAGCTCAGAATCTTGCAAAACAAAATCTGAGGACAAGATATATTTTAATAGAAAAAAGCATAGCTTTTAACTACGAGATGGTTAAGACTGGAAGTCTGGAATGTTAATATGTGGAAGTTAAATAAGGTATTTATTGTGGTGATTTTTCAGATTGAAAGACTACTTCATGGTTATTCATTTAAAGGGCTTCACTGGGTTAGAAAATACTTTCTTTTCAGAGAAGGATCCACACAGTGATGAAATACCTGCCTGTTAGATTAGTGAGAGGAAGTACAGATAAGTAGAATTCCATCCGCTCAACTTCTGTTTGCTTTGTATAAGGGATCAGAAAGAACATGTATATGAGTCGTGTGAACCACGGACATGCTGAGATCTGAAGGCGTTAACTATTAGTGGGGGACACAACACGATTGATGTTGTAAATCACATGGTCAATTATTGTTGAAGTCATATTGTCGTGTCACAGACGCGAATCTGCTAAGGGTTGCACTGGGGAGACCTGTGTGCTCCAGCATCAACAGCTGTGACTGCAGGGACAGCTGGATGCACCTGCTGATTTCACTCATGTCACGGCACAGGGGAATGAGCGTGACATCCTGCGCTGTGAGGCAGCCCCTATTCCCCTCTCCATAGATCCTTGCAGTTTAAAGGAACAACTTGAAAGGTCCTTAAAAAATATCAGTCTTGAGACTCCCATTGGCAGTTTCTTAGCCTGTGTTTCTCCTTGCCTGTCAGTACATCTCTCCTTTCTTTCTTTCTTTTCCTTTTTCTTTTTTAAGACTAGTTTTAAGATCTCCCCTTTGAGAGTGGCTTTCTCTGGTTACAGGAGCTTCTGGCTCTGCACAGAGCTGCCTAACTCTGTACTGACTAAGCTCACACATCAGGCCTCAAGCTGTATTTTTTTTGAAGGGGGGTGGTAGTTCTGGTCAAAAAAGATAAAAGATGTTTCCGTGCTAGCGGCTGAACATAAATTTAGTTCTTCTAAATGGATGCCAATATGTGTACACATTAGCTCCATCACAAGACGTGTCTGGAGAGGAAATAAGCACACAGGTATTTGATAGTGCATCAGTTATCATCCAAATCACCTAGGAAACAACTGGAATAGGAATTTGCTCTTCAGCTGTTGAACAAAAAGTCGTGTCCATTCACATCCATGTTGTTGGAAGGATAAGCCAGGGCGTATCTCCACAGCATCTCTCTTCCCCCAGTGGGAGCCATTTTTTGGGTGCTGAGGCGTCTCCTCTGTTTTTCAGCCATGGGGTCTGGCTGCCACTTCTGCCCTTGGGCCATCTTCCGTGTCCTTCCACCATGAGTTCCAGCTTCTTATCTTCCTATGATTAGGATTTCCTCCCACCTGTGCTCAGTTCTCTCCTTTGGACTGAAGTCTCTGGAGTCTCCTGGGCTCTGGAACTCACCTGCCTGGATGGGAACCGACGTACCTCATAGTGATTGTGGCACAGCTTCTCTGGGGAGTTATTAGAACCATTTCAGTTGGGCAAGTAAAGAAAAATAAATACCACTTATGGAGTAGTAAAATAATTGGCTTTTAGTCTTCTTGTCTTCTTCTACTTTTTTTTTTTTTTTTGAGCTTTTTACTGGAGGAAAAAGATTTTTTATAGGGGTAATCAGGCGAGGAGATGGGCTCTAGGTGGAGCAGATAGTGGGCAGGCCTAGACTTTCTTGCCAAACATTGCTCAGCGCACAAGGGAAACAAAGACGGCTTTAAAGGGAGGTTCTAATCTCTGGATAACATCTTACTTATTGTTGAAAGAGGCATTTCCAGAATGCCAGCTTGTCACAAACAGCATTGCAGGGAGGAGGTAGGCCCAGGTTGTGAGTACTCTGCTGCCTTCACATCTATAATCTGGACAGCTCCTCTCTCTGGCTCAGGAGAAGGTGATGGAATCAAGCCTGCCAAGACAATAAAAGCTTTTTCAAGACTTGTGATCTGTTAGATAAACAATTTTCCTTCTGCTCCCATCCCATAAATCCTGTGCCGACTCTGACTTATTATTGTGTGTATCTCAGAATATAAAATCTTCTATTAACCACAAAGTAATGGAACCTATTCATCTAATTGATCACCCCCTCCCCCACTCCCCCCACTACAAATATATAAAGCCACAAGGCAAGGGAAGAAACACAGAATGATTATCAGAGCTCTTGCATTTGTTGAAATCAGTCAGTGACTATGATGTTTGACTTTTAAAGCAATGGATACCTCCGATTTAAAAATAAAATCTGGTAGAAAAGGTTGATACGTAAGGTTTTCTTTAAGAAAACTAATTGCTTTAAAAAAACACTTTTGAAGTTTAGGAAGCACCGTATTTTCCTCTTCCAAAAACGTGTGAATAAACTTAGCAGAAGAGAGAGAGAGAATATTAGTTAAATATGTAAGATTAAGAAGTAAGGTAACTTCCATACATCAACATGACGCTTTCTCCTTTGTAATTGCAGAGACACAGTTACTATTGTTTGATAATATCAGAAGGCAAGTAAATAAATTCTGCTTTCATAAGGACTGTCACGAGCCTCTTTTGGTTACGAGGGTCACTTCCCATCACCCATTCCTCTCATCTTCCCGAAAGAAGTGATAAAATCCAACTTCTTTAGGCTGTGAAGAATTTATACTAGAATTCCTTGTAGAAAATGAAAGATGTTCAACTTCATCAGGATTAATTTGCTGCCTCAGATGAAGCAGGGTTAGGGTTAGGGTTAAATGAAGTTTAGTTAACTTCATTTTATATCTTGAGTATTTTGGTGAATATATAAACAGAAGTAGGGAGTACAGAGCTTGTTTCTTTGTTTTTTAATACCCAAAAGATCACAGGCTTTTGAGAACTCTCTATTCCAATACTCTTGGCATTTCTAAGGCCCAACAGCACAGCACTGTTTTAAAATCACTAAAACCCCCGTCACCTTTCAGTCTTGGGCCATTTAGCCATATACATAATGAGTTAAAAGCCCAGCTATAAACTGTCTACTCAAATAGGGAGTATACTTACGAGGTTCATAATTACATCAAATAAATCTTCATTTCCCTTCTTTTCTTCTAAAGACATGGCATATTTATAAGCGTGTGTGTTTTAAAGACACGTGATGTCTATTTTCTTCAAAATTAGAGTGCGTCAAGGGAAGCAAAATGAAAATTCCTACTTTACCAAAATACTAATGTGAAAATAAGACTGGTTTTTATAAGGAAGTCTTATGGGGAGAGGGTGTGCTCAGCTAAATTTGAATGTATAATCATAGTATTTAAATACAACTTGACAAATGCCGTGAAAATACATGGAAAACATTTGGGGAGAACTCTTGCTGGGAAAGTCTTGCCTAGCTTTGCAATTTTGATGTTTTCCTGTCTTTTCCATGTCCATATTTTTTCTCTGAGTCATGCTTTTTAAGAGGATATTGCTTAAGTTTAATTTCCTATGCTACTCAACTTTGAACTCTATAGCCTATAATTAGTATATTATCCGCTAGTTTCTAACTGCCCTTTTTCTACATGTTGTATATTATATTAAATGCCTTCTTTAATCAAGTACCTACTGTGGATTAGGCATTTTGTTAGGTTCCCAGACCCTCAGTCTTGCTGATGGAGGGCAGATGTTGCACAGAGATATACTTTTGGCTGAGGGAAGGGTCATCTCAGGCATTATTTTTTCATGAAGGAAATAGTCTATTGTTTTGATCTCTGTTGAAAACCTCAGAACTGGCACTAAGTAATTGCTCATCCACTTTTTTTTTCCAGAATCAACCTCATGACCAATAGTTTCTATAAACAAATAATAATTTAGCTTGTTGTATACGTTGTAATAATGAAGGGAATACCCAGAATTAAGTAGCCATAATACTTGGGTTCCATTGATTTTATGATTACATTTGGTTCTTTTTACCCTCTCTCAAGTCACCCTTTATCATTAACCAGTATCTATTAACCCCACTATGTATTTGGCATAGTCTTCAAACACGGTTCCCCCCACATGTACTTGGGTAATAAGTTTTACAAATTAACTATTAAATAATAAAGCAGGGGTATAATAAAAGTAAAAAAGCTTATAATTAAGAACTGCCTCAGTAGTACAGACCTTGAATGATTTGAGTTTATAATGATAGATGATCCCTGAGCTTGATCCCTGAATAGGCAAGAAAAATACCTTGTAGAAGGTATTGAGCTTACAGTGTGTCTGAAAAGACAGGTGGGATTTGGAGACTAATAATTCCACCATCTGTGTATATAATTCATAGGTGTTTTCATAGGCAGTGTCTGTTTTAATCCTCTCCTGTGTGCGTGAGGAGGGGAACCCCACTTCCGATTTATGTTTGAGAAAACTCTCACGAAGTTGAAGTAACCTGCTACATAACATAGAGCAATCTAGATGTGAAAGCTCAGACTTTGGATTAAAACCTGTTTTGTTTCTATCACAGTTGCTTCTAGATATAAAAATGGTATAAAGAGATGGGTAATTCACATAAAGAAAGGCACAGAGATTCATGCGCGAACTCTTGTAGTTACTTAAGGCCAAATGTTATGTAGAAAACCAAAGAACACTGCAATGGATATTATATGTAAAAATTGTGTGATAAAAGTCCAAATTTACTGCTTAATATAGACCTGATTCTTAGAGCACACTATCATAAAGCAGGTGCCTTGGAGACAGACTGACCTGCATTTTTTTTTTTTTTTTTTGAGATAGAGTCTTACTCAGTTGCCCAGGGGTTGAGTGCCATGGTGTCCTAGTTCATGGAAGCCTCCAAATTCTTGGGCTCAAGTGATTTTCTTGCCTCAGCCTCCTGAGTAACTGGGACTATAGGTGCCTGCCACAATGCCTGACTGTTTTTAGAAACGGGGTCTTGCTCTGGCTCGGGCTCTTCTTGAACTCCTGAGCTCAAGTAATCCACCTGCCTCAGCCTCCCAGAGTGCTGGGATTGCAGGTGTGAGCCACTGCCCATGGCCTGACTGACCTGCATTTAAAGCCTGGTTCTGCTTCTTGATGGTCAGCTCATTTTCCAAGTTCCATGGAAATGTTTCCTTTCTTTGTTCAATTTTCCATCATTCTTTAAGTGTAATCATTTGTTTCCTTATCAGTTTTCCTGTTACTATTTGGTTAATAGCAATATATATTTACATATACATACACATATATATGTATTTACGAGTATATACACAATATAGATGTATACATACACATACACATATATACCCACATCTGTCTATATTTATAGTACTTCCTATGCCAGAAACTGTTCTAAGGGATTTACAAACTACAGCAGAATGTCCATACTTGACCACCTCTCTACAGGACCACCTCCTTAAGCTGACCTAATTTTGGCAGACTGGACAAGCACCACATGTAACTATCAGTACAATAGGCCTAGTTCCTTATGTCAGTTACCTCTTCATGTAAGGCAATTTTGTTACAGTCCCTTGAGTGGTAAACTTCCATAGGGTCTAGTCTATTTACCCCTGCAATCATTGCAATAATCTTCTAAGGTAGGCTGCTTTATGCTGCTATTTTGCTGATAAAGTGTCTAAAACATGGGTTAGTTGCTATGTCCTAAATATTTATAACATCCCCCTTCCCCAAATTCAGTGATTGAAAACTAATCCCCAATGGGATGGCATTAGAAAGTGGGGCCTTCAGGTGATTACGTCATGAGGGCTCTGCTCTCTGAATGGGTTTAGTGACCTTACAGAAGAGGCCCAGAGAGCCGCCTTTGCTTGTCCATCATGTGAGGACACAGCTAGAAGGTGCCATCTTTGATGCAGAGCCATCCCTCACCTGAGCCAAATCTGCTGGTGCCTTGAGTTTGGATTCTCAGCATCCTGAACTGTAAGCAATAAATTTCTGTTGTTCATAAATAAGGTATTTTGTTATAGCAGCTCAAACACACTAGGTAACATGCCAGTTTTACTCAGCTAAGTGGCACATTGAGATTCAATCCAAATAATGTTATTCTATGGTCCATGTTCAAATCATTATCCAATATTGCTTCTTGAATTATCTCTATATTATACTAAGGTATTAGTTATTTGATTTGGTTGTCCCAGCTATACTTTAAACTTGTAAGTGTTCCATTTTTTTCGTTGTTGTATGCTCAGAATCTAGCATAGTGCATGGAACATGGGAAGCGTGAAACCTAGTGTACAAAAATGTCTGGTGACTTTGGGCTGTCTTGGAAAAGAGAGTTGTTGTCCAATATGACTCTCAGAGGGAATTCCAGGCAGGGAGATAGCACTAGGTAAGAGGAGGAAAAGCAAGGTAGGGTTGATACTTTGGTGCCAGGAAAGCTTTTCATTCTGCAAAGATCTTTTTGTAGGAAAAAGAAGTAATTGTAGATACTGAGTCAAAGGTTACACTTCAGGGAAATAACCAATAGCAATAGGTGTTATGCTTCTGAAAGAGTAAAGAGACTGCAGAATGGGGGACCAGTGAGTGTATTCTCACAATATTTCAGAAAGGAGACAAAAAGTTTGGGTAGAGAGAGTGGAGATAGAGGAAGCTACAGAGTTTTGAGCCCATTTAAGAGATGGAACCTAGAAAAGTTGACAGGGAGTTGGACGGAAAAGAATTAGGCTACCTAGGGGAGCAGTTATATTCCTAGAGCTAAAGAGGAGGTACAGCAAAGTGGTAGGAAAGAAAGCAAGTTCCAGTTTGGACATAGTTATGTTGATGCACCATTAAGATGTCAATAGATGGGTAGAAGATTTTATATTGAGTTAGGTATAGTGCTCTGCGTTTAGAAGAAAGATCTGTACTAAAAGTAAAATTTGAGAGACATTATTTAATAAGTAAAGTCATGGGGATGATTTAAAGAATGCATCTCCTGACCCCCAAAGAAGTAAGTCAAAGACAAAAGTCTTTGGGAATATCAACATTTGGGAGGCAGAGGGAAGAAAGCCTACTAAGGGAGCTTGGAAAGAACTTCATGTTTGTGGCAAAACAAAGAAACAAATAAAACCCCCAACTAACCCACCAAACAGATAAATACACCCCACATAGAAAAATATCCATTTGAGGCCAAAGGTGAGCAAACTATGGTCAAGGAGCTGAATGTGGCCTTCCACTTGGCTTTCTAAATGCAGTGTTATGGGACCAGAGGCATCCCCATCTACTAGCTAGGATCATCTATGGCTACTGTGGCACTACACCAGCAGAGCTGAGTAGTTGAGACACAGACCGTATGCCTGCAACCTTAAAATATTTACCCTCTGGCTTTTTACAGAAAAAAGTTTACTGACCCCCATTTTAGACATAACACAAGAGAAAATTATTTGATAAAATAAAACTTCTACTTACTGTTCAGAGTTATTTTCTATAATACTTCAGGAAAGATAGGCTTCTGTAAATGAAAGATCATCATGTTATGTGGGAGGAGCTACAACCACATATATAGGTATATAAATAAAATTCTGCGGTATTGCCCTTGAAAATAGGAAAGCAAAGCATTCAAGATTTACCCTCCAGAAAAGGCATTACTGTATTAAGGAGAAAACAGATCAGCCCACTTCCTTCACATTGAAAAGATGAGTGTTATCATCTGTCCATGTCAGGTCTTTGAAATTTTCACTTATTCTTGGCTCTCTTTGAAGGAAGACACTGCTTCATTCAGCTTCATAAATCATGCCAGAATAATACAGATAAGAAAAAGGCTTGCATTATGGACTCATTCAATTAGACATTCTAGAGGGCATGATTGCTTTAGGCCTGAAAATGGAACAACATCTCAGTAGAAATTAAAAACATAAAAGAATGTGTTCAGGTAATTGCTTATTAAATTTTCAAACCCCAATGACAATAACAAGTTTAAATTGATTGCTCAATATGTTTAAACTAGATGATGCTGAATGCACAACCACACCGCACCAGTGAGGCCTAAAAGTAAACCGTATTGAATGGTTAAGTACAGCAGTACCTTTTTGCCACTGGGGGCTTGAAGAGAATTCAATAAGGCTGGCTGAGAGAGTCCAAATTAAATTGGTTAGTAGCAAGTGCAACTGTTTCTGGTTTGTAGTGATCTTAGCCCAGAAGCACTTATATCATCTGTAGGTCTTACTAGCAAAGGCACTGGTATTCTGCATATGGAGTACACTTTCAATATCATTTATTGTTTTCCCATGGGATTCCCTCCTTTTTCTCTTCACCACTCCCTCATATACGAGAATGTACAACAGTTTAATTGTGGAATGAATTGGTCTGCTCTTCTGAAATGCTTAATCAGTATGAATGTTGTTTTAGAAGGAATCTTATAAGTCATTATTAGGATTAGTTCTATAAATAATTCCATTAGTCTATATTTAGGGAATTCTTATCTTTAATACAAGATAGCTTCCCTTAACTAGAACTTTTAAAATTAAGACTGTCCTGTAGGCTCGGCACCTGTGGCTCAAGCGGCTAAGGCGCCAGCCACATATACCCAAGGTGGCGGGTTCGAATCCCCAGCCCGGGCCCACCAAAGCAACAATGATGGCTGCAACCAAAAAATGACCGGGCATTGTGGCGGACACCTGTGGTCCCAGCTACTTGGGAGGCAGAGGCAGGAGACTCGCTTGAGCCCAGGAGTTGGAGGTTGCTATGAGCTGTGATGCCATAGCACTCTACCCAGGGGGATAGCTTGAGGCTCCATCTCAAAAAAAAAAAAAAAAAAAAGAAAGTAAAAGTATAGTCCAGAGAGCAAGCGGGCAGGCTCAGAAAGAGCAGCTACACTGAGAGGAAGTGGTCTTAGGTCTTTTGTTCTTATTAATTGAAGGGAAGATATTCATGGCCAAGGGCTTGGCATTTACTAAAAATTTGGGTAGTAATTCTTATACTTAGTTACCTTCCATTTTCTTACTTTATGTGGTTATTTTGGAACTGTCATGGTGACTTCAAGTACAGGGAAATTTTACAACCACAATGTAAATGATAATGTAATTAGCCAAAGTTCATTGGTTCAGCACCTGTGGCTCTAGCAGCTAAGGCGCCAGCCACATCTGAGCTGGCAGGTTCGAATCCAGCCTGAACCCGCCAAAAAACAATGACAGCTGCAACCAAAAAATAGACAGGTGTTGTGGCAGGTGCCTGTAGTCCCAGCTACTTGGGAGGCATAGGCAGGAGAATCGCTTGAGCCCAGAAGTTGGAGGTTGTGGTGAGCTGTGATGCCACAGTACTCTACCCAGGGGGACAGCTTGAGGCTCTGTCTCAAAACAAAAAAACCCAAAAAAACAAAGTTCATGTAAGATGGCAGAGCTAGGTGACGATCCACTTTGGCTGAGTCATAGCTGTGGTCATCAGCCTCTCTAGTTAACTTCTGCTTAAGAGTAGTTTATTTTAACACCTGCAACTGATCCTGAAGGACCTGCATCTGGTCTTAGTGCTGTCTCCTGGTCTCCTACTCGAATACCACCCTGCCCACATAATTAAAAAAATGTTTTTGTAGGGACGGGGGTCTGATTATATTGCCAGTTTGGTTTTAAACACTCCTGGCCTCAAGTGATCCTCCTGCTTTGGTTTCCCAAAGTATTGGGATTATAGGGGGTGAACCACTATGCCCAGCTTATGACTGGAATTTGTAAAACCTGCTTAAATTACTCTCTTTGTAGAACCATAAGATATTAGAGCTATAAGTTACCGTAAAGATTTATAATAGTTTAATCTCATTTTATAGAGATGAAGAGAGATGAATTGTTTGGGACAACTGTAGGAAAGGGCAAATTAGTACCTGTAGAATATAGGTCCTGGTCCTAAAGCTCAAGAAAAGGGAGATGAGGGGCAGCACCTGTGGCTCAAAGGAGTAGGGCACTGGCCCTATATACTGGAGGTGGCAGGTTCAAACCCAGCCCTGGCTAAAAACTGAAAAAAAAAAAAAAAAGAAAAGGGAGATGGGAAATCTATGCAATTACTAGAGGGTATAGTAGCTTCCTGGAGGGCTAGGTTAGAAATATTTGGAGGGAACTAGGTTCTGATTGATGAGTGATGTCTGCCTCAGATAAGGAAAAGATTATCTCATATGCCAGGCAATTGACATCCCTGCTATCCCTAAGAGCTGTCTTATATGGCCCTCATGAGAAGATCAGGGATCTGAACACAGACCAGAAGCCTCAAGATTGCTAAGATTAGGCTTGGCGCCTGTGGCTCAAGTGGCTAAGGTGCCAGCCACATACACCTGAGCTGTCAGGCTGGAATCCAGCCCGGGCCTGCCACATAACAATGACAGCTGCAACAACAACAAAAAATAGCTGGGCATTGTGGCAGATGCCTGTAGTCCCAGCTACTTGGGAGGCTGGCAAGAGAATCACTTAAGCCCAGGAGTTGGAGGTTGCTGTGAGCTGTGATGCCACAGCACTCTACCCAGTGTGACAGCTTGAGGCTCTGTCTCAAAAAAAAAAAAAAAGGTTGCTAAGATTATAGGTTCCAGAGAGATGGTGTTGCTATCACTAAGGTACTGGCTCAGAAGATAACCTCCTACAGCCTAAAGCATAATGTCCAAACTCCTCTTTAGCCTATTATGGTCTTGAAGCTCTCTTTGACGTATTGAACGGCCCAGGTATCCCAAACTAATTGCTATTCTCTGTACATTTCTATAATATTCCCTTGGCATGTGCCTATATTTCAGGTCTTAGGCTAGTGTAGTGTTTTTCAACCCTTTTTATCTCACAGCATACCTGAACCTATAGTTAAACTTTCGTGGCTCACTTAAATTACTTTAATCAAAAAAGAAAGTAGTAGGGCAGTGCCTGTAGATTAGTTGGTAGGGCACCAGCCACATACACCAAGAGTGGCAGGTTTGAACCTGGCCTGGGCCTACTAAACAACGACAACTGCGACAAAAACAGCTGGGCACTGTGGTGGGCGCCTGTAGTCCAACAACTGCGACAAAAATAGCTGGGCACTGTGGTGGGCGCCTGTAGTCCAGCTCCTGGGAGGCTGAGGCAAGAGAATCGCTTAAGCCCAAGAGTTGGAGGTTGCTGTGACTCCATGGCAGGGCAACAACTTGAGACTCTGACTCAAAAAAAAAAAAAAAAAAAAAGGAAAGAAAATAATTTAATTAATAGTCTTTAAAAATTTTTGCTGTGCACTGGTTGAAAATCACTGCTTTCCTATAAGAGGGACTTTACCTAACAAAGGCAATCAGTGTAACCTGGTTTCTTGTACCCTCAATGAATCCCCAACAATAAAAAAAAAAAAAAAATCATTGCTCCTAGAGGTTTTTAACTTCAAGAAGTCTGGGACTAGAGCAGGGTTGTGTATATTTTACTTTTCAAATTTTATTTCTGTGTAGCATCCTTTAGTGTTTACTCATGTATATTTATAATAAGGCACATAGTTTTATGTTACATTTTTCTATATTGCTACAATTACTACAATTAACTATCAGAAAGACTTCATGATAATGACTTATTTACTGTTTTCTTGATTATTGATCACTTAAGTTGTTGCCTAGAGTTTACTTCTATAAATGATTTTGTTGGGCAGTGCCTGTGGCTCAGTGGGTAGGGCGCCGACCCCATATACTGAGGGTGGTGGGTTTGAACCTCGCTCCGGCCAAACTGTAACAAAAAATAGCCAGGCATTGTGGCAGGCACCTGTAGTCCCAGCTACTCCAGAGGCTGAGGCAAGAGAAGAATTGCCTAAGCCCAGGAGTTAGAGGTTGCTGTGAGCTGTGATGCCACAGCACTCTACCAAGGGTGAGAAAAGTGAGACTCTGTCTCTAAAAAAAAATAAAATTAAAAATAAATAAATAAATGCTTTTGTCTAGAATATCTTCCTTCATATGGCATCTGTATTTTACTAAATGAACCAAACTGGGCATTTAACAGAAGAAATGTTAAACTGAAGCCTAGAGAGGTAAGTGGTTTGCAGCTTGTCACACAGTTAAGGAATAGAGGAGTAAAACTTGATGTAGAGCTTCTAGCTTCTGAGGTAATACGCCTTCTGCCACCCATACTTCTGGTGGCCTAGTCCTTCCTTTCCTTTCTCTGTACAACTAGATCCTGTCCATCCTACAAAATTCTGTGCAACTATCACTTGCCTCACAAAGCCATTTCTCACATACCCTCGTAGAAGAAATTTGTCTTTTCTTGAATATTCTTAATTACCTACAGGTCTTTTTTTTCTTTTTCCTTTATTACCTTTTTTTTTTTTTTGAGACATAGTCTCACTATGTCACCCTGGGTGGAGTGCTGTGGCATCACAGCTCATAGCAACCTCAAACTCTTGGGCTTAAGCAATTCTCTTGCCTCAGTCTCCCAAGTAGCTGGGACTATAGGCACCTGCCACAGGCCTGGCTATTTTTAGAGATGAGGTATCACTCTGGCTCAGGCTGGTGTCAAACCTTTGAGCTCAGGCAATCTACCCTCCTCAGCCTCCCAAGTGCTAGGATTATAGGCGTGAACCACTGCGCCCAGCTGCTTTTGTTGTTTCTTGAAGATATTTTTAATATGTATCATGAATGTAGGGTACATCGGTTTAAGGTTTTAATAGTGTAAGGAAATTGACAAATACAAGATAACGTCTACTATAATAAAAACCAGAATTAGAGCACAGCACTGAAATCTCTAAATTTTAATTTTTTTTTTTTGAGACAGAACCTCAAGCTGTCCACCTGAGTAGAGTGCCGTGGCATCAAAGCTCACAGCAGCCTTCAACTCCTGGGCTCAAGTGAGTCTCCTGCCTCAGCCTCCCAAGTAGCTGGGACCACAGGCGCCCGCCACAACGCCCGGCTATTTTTTGGTTGCAGCCCTCAGTGTTGTTTGGTGGGCCCGGGCTGGATTCGAACCCACCACCTTAGGTGTATATGGCTGACGCCTTAGCCACTTGAGCCACAGGCTCTGAGCCCCTAAATTTTAATTTAATGAATCTTCCTCCATGTTGGTGATAGGGCCTAATGCTCTGAATTCATGGACTGACTTGTATAGTCCCTGTTTAATCTCCCCAGCTGGGAAGCCTTAGTCTTAACCTCAGATTTAGCTAAACTTCAGTTTCTGGATTTATTCCCTATCCTTAGCCGTTGAATCCATTCTGACTTTAGTGTAGTTTTAGTAACTGAATCCACAGCTTATTTCCACCTTCTTTGTCATACTCCCATTTTCAGAACTGATACTCATGAAGAGACAGTGTTGCTCTGACAGTGCTGTCTGTGAACCTCCCAGGCCAGATGGTGCTTCAGTGTCTACTGCCAGATTTCTCTCACAATAATTCTTAATGAACGGCTCACCTGACTCAGGGCCCTGTGTGTGAAAAAGGGAGAACAGACCAAAAAGACATAGGCTGAAGCAGACTAAAGTTCATATTTGTGCTTCCTACTCCCAGGACTGCCTCCCCTGCACCACTGCAGGGGAACAGCTGCCATTTCATTTGTGAAGAGGCCCCTCTATCAAATATTGCATCACTGCGCTCCCAGGCTTATTAGTTATGATTGTTTTTTCCTTTCTGGTTCCTTTGAATCCACAGAAAATACTAGGGTACTGGCAAGCAAGTTATTAAAAAGATGTGGGGCAGTGCCTGTGGCTCAAACAAGAGTAGGGTGCCGGTCCCATATGCCAGAGGTGGCGGGTTCAAACCCAGCCCCGGTCAAAAACTGCAAAAATAATAAAAAATAATAATAAAAAAAAAAGCATGTGAAGCCTTTTCCAGGTTTCTCTACCAGAATTTGGCTCTTTCTCTTCTATACCTCCACAGCTCCACTATTTATTTGCCTCTGTTATAGTAAAGAGACTAAATATTAAAAAATATTTTTATTTCTGATTGCAAAATACATTCTCATTTTTAAAATAAAATGTAGAAATAATGTATGACTTATGATTCAGGTGTTAAAACGAGTTTGTGCTGGCTCGGCACCCATGGCACAGTGGTTATGGTGTTGGCCACATACACCAAGGCTGAAGGGTTTGAACCCAGCCCAGGCCTGCTAAAGAACAATGACAGCTGCAACAAAAAATAGCCAGGCATTGTGGTGGGCACCTGTAGTCTCAGCTACTTGGGAGGCTGAGGCAAGAGAATCACTTAAGCCCAAGAATTTGAGGTTGCTGTGAGCTGTGACACCATGGCACTCTATCGAGGGTAACATATGGAGACTCTGTCTCAAAAAAAAAAAAAAAAGAGTTTGTGCTTCAACACAATTTTCCTGCCTCAGACACCTGGCAGTAATGGATCAAATCTTTTTAGAGACAAACCTGAAGTGAGCACATGATTAAAAATGGAAGAATAAGTCTTAGTGATGAGTGGAACTCACCATGGAACTTAGGTTCTGGGTCCAGAATCAGTGGTGGCTAGGACTATGACCTCTGTTGGTAAAACACACCTCCTTGAAAGTTCCTTGATGGAGGCACACTGGGAAGGCCTGGGATGGGTTATAGCTGGGAAAAGTGTTGACTCTGCCTGGCATTGTTGCTTTGTGAGCAAATGGGCCTAATAAGGGTGATTGAGGAAAATATGGTTTGGGGACCAAAAACAACCAAGTAGCCTGTTGGCTCAGTAACTGTTATGATATTAGGGCATCAGAATAAGAGGCTCATAAACCTACTTGAGGACCTAGTTCCTGGCTTGGTGCAGTGTTTTACATTTGTAATCCCAGCACTTTGAGAGGCTAAGGAGGGAGGATCACTTGAGGCCAGGAGTTTGAGACCAGGCTGGGCAACATAGTGAGACTCCATCTCTCAAAAAAAATTTTAGTCTGGGCCTGGCACAGGGGCTCGTGCCTGCAATCCTAGCACTCTGGGAAGCTGAGGCAGGATCCCAGGAGTTCAAGACCAGCCTGAGTAAGAGTGAGACCCTGTCTCTACTAAAAATTAGCCAGTTGTTTTGGCAGGCACCTGTAATTCTAGCTACTTGGGAGGCTGAGGCAGGAGGATGGCTTGAATCCAGGAGTTTGAGGTTGCTGTGAGCTAGGCCATGGCACTCTAGCCCAGAGCAACAGAATAAGACTCTGTCTCAAAAAAAAGTCATATGTTATATATAAAATATATCAAATATAATATTTATATATAATTTATTTTTGAGACAGAGTCTCACACCAGGCTAATATATAAATATATAAATGTTTATGTATAGATACACACACACACACAGAGGCGTCTGATAGCACGTACCTGTATTTCCAACTACTTTGGAGGCTGAGGTAGGAGCATCACGTGAGCCCAAGAGTTCAGGGCTGCACTGAGCTATGAAAGTGCCACTGCACTGCAACCTGGACAACAGAGTGAGACCATCTCTTGACAATAGCCACAAAACAGTCCATCACCAGACACATCATTGTGAAATCATGAGACAAGATAAAGATAATGAGGAAAAACTATAAAGGATGACCAGTTACACTGCCAGCCAAAACAAAGGCCATAAAACAAGGAAGTAATGTCTCTCAAATGTGCAGGAAAAAGTGTCAACCTATAGCTATATACACAGCTGAACTAACATTCAAGGATGAATTGTAAGGCTTGGTGCCTATAGCTCAAGCAGCTAAGGCACCAGCCACATACACCAGAGCGGGTAGTTCGAATCCAGCCCGGGCCTGCCAAACAACAACGACAACTATAATCAAAACTGCTGGGTGTTGTGGCAGGCGCCTGTAGTCCCAGCTACTTGGGAAGCTGAGGCCAGAGACTCACTTGAGCCCAGGAATTGGAGGTTGCTGTGAGCTATAATGCCACAGCACTCTACCCAGGGCAACAGCTTGAGGCTCTGTCTACGAAAAGAAAAAAAAAAAAAAGAATAAATTGTTAAAAATACTTTGAGACATGAGAGCTTAACATAGACCCTCACTTAGTAATTATTAAAGGATAAGATTACGCTGTGAAAAGTGAACCCAGAGAGAAGAGGTAGGAGCTAAGGTGCAGAGGAAGTTTCTGGGGTGGGAGGAGTGGTGGCTGAAAAAAGGTGATCTGAGAATAAAAATTAATTTAACTTGTCAGTTTAAATTGAGTATTGACTATGAACACTTTTTATGATAAAAGGCTAAAATAAAATTTAAACCTACAATTCTTAGATGTGTTGGTCCTAACATACTTTTATATTCAGAAAATGGTTGAAACTACAAAGCGTTTTTATTTATGTGGGTTATGTCAATACCCTAATAGAAATGAAAACCTTTATTTTTAAAGTGTTCATTCACAAACCTAGTACAAGTTGACAGAAATACCATTTTTATGGACAAAAACTATTTTCTTTCTTTTTTCTTTTTTTTGAGACAGAGCCTCAAGCTGTCCCCCTGGGTAGAGTGCTGTGGCATAGGTCACAGCAACCTCCAACTCCTGGGCTCAAGCGAGTCTCCTGCCTCTACCTCCCAAGTTGCTGGGACCACAGGCACCCGCCACAACGCCTGGCTATTTTTTTTCGGTTGCAGCCATCATTGTTGTTTGGTGGGCCCGGGCTGGATTTGAACCCGCCACCTCAGGTGTATGTGGCTGGTGCCTTAGGCACTTGAGCCACAAGTGACGAGCCAGACAAAAACTATTTTCTAAGGTAAAAACTTAGTAGAAGTTGCACTATTTATGCTATGCATTTTGTGAATCTCTTTAATGTTTGGCTTAATAGTCAGCTGAATACCCATACGTGCTTTGTTCAATCTGTTGTAGTGTCTTTTCTGGGTTTAAGTACGTGAAGAAAATCTAAGCTTTATACAGAAGTACATGAAGACAAGTAGTTGGAGACAGAGTTTTTGTTTATTTGTCTTTTTTTTTTTGAGACGGAGCCTCAAGCTATCCCCCTGGGTAGAGTGCCATGGCATCACAGCTCACAGCAACCTCCAAATCCTGGGCTCAAGCGAGTCTCCCGCCTCCGCCTCCCAAGTAGCTGAGACCACAGGCACCCGCCACAGCGCCCGGCCACTTTTTTTTTTTTTCTTTGGTTGCAGCCATCATTGTTGCCTGGCGGGCCCGGGCTGGGGATGCGAACCCGCCACCCTAGGTGTACGTGGCTGGCGCCCTAGCCAATTGAGCCACAGGCACCAAGCCGAGGTTCTGATTTTCTTATGCCTCGCTGTTTGCAGAATTTTCTCCTTCATATTAAGTTTGACGAAGTTAATTACGATGTGTCTAAAACTGAAACTGTCTGAATTTTGTCTGGATTCTGAAACTGTCTGCTATCTGAATTTCA
>CAUYQV010062747.1:0-29246 GCA_963574575.1 Galagoides demidoff
CTGGAAAGTATTTTCAAACCACATTGTCAGACCTCAATGGAACCATTTCTTGAAAACTAAAACCCAAACTACAGTTCTGCAAACATTTGGAGTGCTACACTACACAGCCACCAAGTAATCCTTTACTACTAAAATAAAGATTCATTTGGGTGATAGTTCCACACATTATTTTCAATCAGCAATTTTTCTTTTTTTCTTTTTCTTTTCTTTACTTTTCTTTTCTTTTCTTTTCTTTTTTTCTTCTTTCTTTCTTTCTTTCTTTCTTTCTTTCTTTCCTTTTTTTTTTTTTTTTTTTTTTGAGGCACAGTCTCACTCTTTTGCCTTGGTAGAGTGCTATGTTGTCACAGCTCACAGCAATCTCCAACTCCTTGGCGTAGATGATTCTCTTGCCTCAGCCTCCCAAGTAGCTAGGACTACAGGCACCTGCCACAACACCCCTGGCTATTTCTAGAGATGAGTTCTCACTTTTACTCAGGCTAGTCTGGAACCTGTGAGCTCAGGCAATCCACCTGCGTTGGGCTTCCAGAGTGGTGGCAGGCATGAGCCACCACACCCAGCCCAGAAATTTTTCTTGAATAACTCTCACTGGACAGGCAAGGGTGCACAGCCATGCTGCGAGGTTCTGTTGTAAAGACAAAGAATATTTATTATTCCTGGAAAAGTAGGCCAAAGGAAAACATATAAGTGTAGCAAATATAGAGGAAAAACAATTTACAAAGACTTAAGTTTGGTGGAAACGTCCTGTTCATATCTGATCAGAATAGGAAACAAATAATCAAGTATGATTCCATAGTACACTAAAATTCATAAAGAAACTAAAATGAGTTCGCTACCAGCATGAGAGTAGTGTAATTAAAGAAAGAAGATTAATCTGATACAAGAAGCCTTTAAATCTGTGTCATCAACACATGATATATTTATATATTCTGCTGCAGAAAGCAAACAAAATAACACTTGTTTATTAAGAAATTGGTACAGGTTATGTATCATTCAAGAAGTAAGATTTTCAAAAATAGTCATCTTTTCAAATACTAATAAATTCAAGTTTTTAAAGAAATGCACATTCAGTTTTATGAGGAGCATGACATCTCTAAAAACTATAATTGAAATTTTCTGATACCAGAAGTTTCTCTAATTTGAATGAAATTTCACATGTAGCTCCCAGCCTAGGGCCAGGCCTGGGATGTGAATTCTTCTCAGCAATATCTGCTAGTTAATTCTTTGCTTTATATCCCTAAGGAATATAAAAAAGAGGTTTTTTAAAAAATTGTAATCTTCATACCTACCAAAATTTATATTTCTTCTATCAATCAATTCCATTATTCTTAATTATTTCTATCTCAAAATTATCTGCTATTTGTAATGCAATTTTCTCTTGAGATATCCAGAGTATCCCACAAGTTGCCCCAAAATCACTATATGTGGGAAATTGTAGCTAAATTTACCTTTATTTGCAAAATAATCATTAAAATTTTTACAAAGAAATAAAGTTTACAAAAGTTTACAAAGTTAACAAAATATTTTGTAAAATTTTATAATGTATATTTTGTAATAAAGGCATATTTAGCTACAGTTTACCATTTTCTCTATGTGAAGCAACTTCGGGGTAATTTTTGGAACACACTATACATTAAAATACAAACAAAATGTGGAAATGCAGAATTAAGAATATCATTGATGTGGGGCAGTATTATGGCTAATATGATTTTTATATAAAGCAAAATACTGGTAAGAAAGTCTACATACTAAACAGCTACTACCCACTTCTCAAATACAGCAATAGTTTCAAGCCTAATTATGTAGCAGGGATAAATTACTATTTTAAAGTTCCCAACAATTTATTTTTGTTGACAGAGGCAGATTCTTGACTTCACATTTTGTAACTTTTTGAACACTAAATTTAAAAACAAATAGAAATTGGTTGCCTTTTTCGTGGAGCTGAAGTTTTTCTCAAGAAAGCTTCTTCATTGAAGCCCAATTCACAATTGCCAGGTCATGGAAGAAGTCGAAGTGCCCATCAACCCATGAATGGATCAATAAATTGTGTTATATGTACACCATGGAATACTATGCAGCCATAAAGAAAGATGGAGTCTTTACCGCCTTCATGTTTACATGGATGGAGCTGGAAAATATTCTTCTTAGCAAAGTATCTCAAGAATGGAAGAAAAAGTATCCAATGTACTCAACCCTATTATGAAACCTATTATTAACTATCATAGGAAAGCTATAATCCAATTGTAGTCCAAGAATATGGGGGAAGGGGACAGGGAGGGGAGGGGAGGTGGGAGGATGGGTGAAAGGAGGGTGATTGCTGGGACCACGCCTATGATTTATCCTATAAGGGTACATGCGAATCTTTCTAAATGTCAAATATAAATGTATTAATACAATTATGAGAACAACATGATGGCCATGTTGGCCAATTGGATGAAAGTATTCAAATTGTATACAGAAACAACGCACTGTATCCCATGATAGTATTAATGTTCACAAATATGATTTAATAAAAAAAGAAAGTCTCTTCCATTAACTGCAGCATAGATGACTTTGGTGAGCTTGTTTGGTAAGCAGGAAGTGCACTTCTCTGGGAAACTGTAACTGGAGCTTGAGAAAGATCTGTCGTGGATTGTGATTGCTGACCCTGCCCCTGGCTCCATAAAATATTTTATTTTGCCAAGTGTAAGTGACACACTTTTGCCCAAATTTTTGAGGAAAAAATAAGGACGCATATTATACATGAATAATTTCCCATCTATATAAATGTTTTTAATTCTTTTCTTCATGCTTATATGCAAAAAGTGTAACTCTATGTTTAAAAATAAATGATAAACTTCCTTCATAATACAAAAAACCCTAAATATAAAGAAATTAAAATTTGAATTAAAAAGTTAAAACAATATATTTTTTCCCCTGAAAGTTTGAATCAAATACATGGGTGCTCATTATACGTGGGAGCACATTATACACGGGAAAATATGGTACGGGGTCAAAATAGTCATGTCGGCTCGGCGCCTGTGGCTCAATCGGCTAAGGTGCCAGCCACATACACCTAAGGTGGTGGGTTCGAATCCTCAGCCCGGGCCACCAAACAACAATGATGGCTGCAGCTAAAAAAAAAATGGCCGGGCATTGTGGCGGGCACCTGTAGTCCCAGCGACTTGGGAGGCTGAGGCAGGAGAGTCGCTTGAGCCCAGGAGTTGGAGGTTGCTATGAGCTGTGATGCCATGGCACTCTACCCAGGGGGATAGCTTGAAGCTCTGTCTCAAAAAAAAAAAAACACAAAATAGTCATGTCCTGAAGGACACAGTATTTCTAAGATTGGTCACTTAAGAACAAAGTCAGACAGCAGGCTTTAATCTGGGGTCAAGGCATGGAGCCTGAACTCTGAGAGGGACAGAACCATGGAGCTGGACTCCTGGAGAGTAAAAGCCGGTCCCTGAGGATTAGTAGGTGATGGAGAGAGTGGAGAAATTGTGGAGCAAGGACACTAAGGGATTCCGGTGGAGGGAAAGCAGAGATACCTAGGAACCAGTCAGTGTGTGCGTGCGTGCTTTTATTTATTTTTTGCATTATAATTTTATTCTAATACATACATTACCATTTTCTCAGGGAGTTATTTTTATTTGTATTTTTTTATATTACAGTATAATTTTGGCTTTGCTTCAGGAAGTGGAATAGGCATATGTGTGTATGTATATGTGTGTGTACAAGTGGATTAAGAGGGGAGGATCCAGGTGTGAATTTGCTAGTGATACAATAACATACACACAGGCACATTCTCTGGTGAGTATCTCATAAGAGAAGCTCAGAGTAGGAGAATCGAGGAAGAGATGACAGATGGCTACTTTGGATGAATTTGTTGGGAGCATAATCATCCCCGGATCTGTGCAGTATTGTCAAGGACAGGACCCTGTACAAGTCAGGGCAGCCATCACGCAGAGATCACACAAGCTGTGCTCTGCGTTAAATTATCTGCTTTCTAAGGACAAGGGCAGCTCCTGAAGGTATGACAGCTCAAGCATTCTCTTCTGACCTTTTTTAAAATTTTTGTTGTATTGTTCTTATGAGCAACTTTACATCTTTTACATTTACCTGGAGTTGAAATACATTCTTCTTAGTAAAGTATCCCAAGAATGGGAAAGTTAATATCCAGTGTACTCTATACTAATAGGAAATCAACATTCTGTTCTGACTTTTAAGCTGTTAGACAGAAGAAAGTGACACTCAAGGAGCTGTTTGCTCCCTGAGCTCTCCTTCCACTTGCCAGTGTTTACCAGACCTATAAGCAACACGGAGACCTGTGTTCTTGTGACAGTCCTTCTGTTAGTAATTACAAAGTCTACCTTTTTTTTTCTGCAAGCCAGTTTGTCTTATTAGTGTGACTAGTACACTAATCAGAAATCACATTATCGCATGGATTAAGATCAAAATGAAAGAAAGTAATTTTGAAACACATAACGATAACTCCAAAGTTTTAGGTTATAATTTATTTCAGTTTTCAGCTGTAGCACTGGGTCTTGTTCTGCTTTGCCTTGTTACATTTTTCTTGAGTGTCAGGAAGAATCAGAGTCAATAAATGAAACTGTTGACCTAGATTCACAAATGAAAGGCTGCCAGGTCAGCCAGTATCGCACAGATAAGAGAGCTCCTTTACTTTAGACAGAATGCCTGTAACTATATTGCCATCTGTATGTTTTAATACTGTTTTTCCCCCCGACAAATTCCCTGTTCTGCTTTATTAGGCAGGCTGTTTAGCTTCAACTTCTTAACCCAATTTGTTTGTCACACTCAGTGGGATATGGAAGGGTTCTCGTCACCAGCGAGGCACTCTAATGTGAAATAAAGAAATAATAGAAACCCCAGAAGACATTCACTGTCATAAAATCACCTTCCAAGGTGATAATACCTTATATATCAAAAAACAATAAATAGATATGATTCTGGGCAAACAAGTTATATGCTTCTATTTAAATTTCTAAAAAAAAAATTGTGCATATCAATAATCCATACCTTCTTACCAGTGAGTGAAATTCCATAAATTATACTTCTGTCAAAGTTTAATTTCTCCTGTCCATCTTTATAAAGTAAATAAATAGAGTCTTAGACTAAAAGAAAACATCCAGAATTAGCACATTACACACACACATACACAAGGCTCATGCATTCACAAAAGAACACACATACACACACACACAGTATTTGTGAATCTGATTTAATTTCCTTTCCAAGATGCTTCTATTTTAATTCTTGAGCTAGTGCCCATTCTTATATTAAGATCATGTTAACACTTTAAATGATCTTATATTTCAATAAACGATTATACACCACTTCAGAATCTATCCTCAAAATTCCTTAAGGGCCACACTAATAAACAAGCAAGATTCTATGTTAGATCTACTGAAGAAGAAGAGGGATTATCCCCTGGAGGCACAGAAGGATGTTGCTAATGTATATATTTAATAGATGGTGGACTACTTATGGGACTGGATTCTGTGGTGCTAGATAAGTGGAACTCAATATGAAGTTGAATATGAAGTAGCTTATCATCAGTATGGGAGCATACTCCCTCTAAAAAGGATTAACATATTAGCAAACATCCTAGTTGTTCTAATATGCTCCTAAGATGGCCCTCGGAAACTTGGAAAATTAATGTTGCATGCTAATTGAAGGAGAAATGCCAGAAGTCCAAGGCATTAGAGCATGGCTTCCGGGGAGAGAGTTAAAAAGCTCACTATGTCTCACTGTAGTATCTGGGGGAATTTCTGTTTACCAAAGCAGTAAAGGAATACTGAGGAGATGGACACCAGAATTGCTGGGAAGTTCAAAGGTGTTCTTTACCAAACTGACAATAAAAATGTTGTTTCATAGCCAGGCTCCCTCAAAGCAATGTGGATAACAAGATCTCTAAAGCATAGAGGCCACTAACAGTGCTTACCAGCAAAGGTAAGATGGGTACAGATAAGAAAGAGTGGCAGTCGGGGGTTCCTATCCACACACAACTGTAGAAATGTCTCCGAAAGCAGTGTTCCTTGAAACAAGGAAAACAAGTAGCCGATATAATGATATCAAAAAGATACTAAAATTGAATAATGGGGCAAACTAAATAAATAATAACTCTCAAAGCTAAAGGGAGGTGGAGCAAAATACCATTATGGAATAGAGAAGGGGATGTGAGCTCAGCAGAGGGAAATGCTGTCCCATGAGCCTTGAAACAGCAGGAAGCACGCTGAGCCCAGGAGGGAATGTGAGGACAGAGCCCTAGACGCTGAACAGTGAGGAAGGGCGCCCCTTCTTAGAACTCCCAGAGTGAGCAAGTCCTGTACATGCCTTGATTTCAGCTTAACTGATTTCAGATTTCTGGCCGCCAGAACCCTAAGAAATGTTCTTGTGTTAAGGTGTTGAACCTGTGGCAATAATTGGGCAGTTGCAGCAACCTAGGTGTAATGATAGGTAGTCACAAAGTAGTCACAGGCCCTTGCGTAGTCTGTACACTTGAGCTAGTTTTTAATCTGGCTAAAGCAAAGTGTGTCTCTGTGAGGAAGGAACTTGCAACCCACGGGCCTAAACTTTTCTATACTTAATACTTCCCAGAGGGATCTATAAACCATTACCTGATTAAACAAGAATCGAGGAAAGGAGCATGTACAGAGCTGTAGAGATTCTGTGCACAAACTGACACATTCGTATCAAGGAATGAAAAGACCCACTGTGTCTTTTCTTTCTAGAGTGAGAATAAATGGCAACCAGATCCAGATCCATAGGCCCCCTGTGTAACAAACCATCTGCTCTTCAGTGTTCTATTCTCTGAATCATGATAGAGTAGATGTACTTGGTATTTGGAAGAGTCCTCATGCCAGTTCCTTGACTTGCACAAAAAATCGTGGTAACAGTGGGCAGGCCAAGTGGAAATGTCCCAAATCACACACATCCTCAGAGAGTGAATGGAAAAAACCAACATATTCCAGGAGAAGGGTGAAAATAACTGAGATTAATGCCCCCTCCGAAGACTTCAAAAATATAAGGTTCTGTTTCCTACAAGATTTTGATTTAGTTTACTTGTCTAACACCAGTAAATGTGGGTGGAACACGGAGCTTGTCATTGGGCTACCACACATAGTCAAATAGCATCTATCATAACTGCTATGTCAGACTTGGTGAGGCAGAAGACACGGTTTCTAACAATCTCATGAACGCATATATTTTCTTCACAATAGAAAAGAGGACCAGAAATCATTCTCATTAAAGTAAAATGGAATAAAGGATATATTTACTATTTTGTCTCAGGGCCACATTAACTTTTCACTGTCACAATTTAGTACAAAAATACCTAGACTGTCTGAACAGTTCATAGAGTATCAATAAGGCCACTCTCTTGATGGAATAATGTTAATCAAAACAGGTAAGCCAGAGGTGGAAAAATATTGGCAATCTCAGTAAGAACTGTCTGCTCTAGAGTATAGGTGTGGTGGACAAGCCTGCAAGCTCTAACCATGATATTTGCTAGTATTTATGCTTCTGTGTAATCACCTCCACTTGAACATGAACGGGACCTATGATTAACCACTGCCAACAGAATATGGCAAGGTGATGGGTTGTAAGTGATTACATGTACCAGATTATATTATGTAAAATTATAGCTCCTGACTGCCGAAGACTTTTCTCCTCTCCTGTGATTACGCTGAAGAAGGAAGTTGTCAGTGTGAGCTGCTTACAGAGAAACGGGGGGGAGGCATCTGGCTGATGGCCAGAGAGGAAGCAGGGCCTTTCATATGGTGACCTTCACAAAACTGAATGTTCCCCACAAGTGTATAAAGTGGGAAGAAGACTTCAAGCTTTAGATGAGACTACATTCCAGCCAACAGCCTTCTTACAGCTTCACAGAGCACCCAGATGGGCTGTGACTCCTAACTCCCAGGAACCGTGAAATAAAGAATGTAAGTTGTTTTAAGCTGTTAAGCTTGTGGTCAGATTGTCACACAGCAATAGTTAAATACAGTAGAACAAACCCTCCGAATAGTGGTTAAGTTTTTCAGGATCCAATGATGTTGGAAAGAATAAGAAATTGATAATTTTTGTTTCATAATAAGCCAGGTATAAATATTTTGAGCTCTGTACTTCATAAGTTGTTTGTTGCAACTACTCAACTCTGCCAAGGTCACATCAAAGCAAACCTAGGAAATGCACAAGCAAATGAGCTTGCTGGTCATGATGTCCCGTCTACAATAAAGAGCAAATGCGTGTGTTTCTCATTTCTCATCAGTGAGAAACCAGCCAGCATATTACTTTAACTCTTCAGGTTCTGAAGACATCATATTCTACACTTATAAATAATATGAATACTAAACACACTTACTAAATAACATGTGAGACCTTGATCTCCAAATTTGTGAGAAGCCTCAAGTAGAAAAGTACAATCGAGGCTGCAGCATAGCTAATTCTGCTTCGTGAGTCGGATGACCTTCTGGGCTTTGTGCTATTAGGATATTCTTGGTTTGAAAGATTGTATATGAAATTTACGACAAAGCCTTAAATAAAAATATTGTCTCTGGAGTTCATGGCCAGGCCAGCTGCAACAGAAAAGCATAAGCATTGGAAAATCAGCTCCTGGAGTGTGGGCCCTGGTTCAGATGAGCACCTAGTAATGTTTCATCAAATGTCTTTGCAGCAGAGAATACCACAAGCCCGTTCTATTAGACACACAAAGGCACAGGTGAGCCATGATTCAGTGTCTGACAGAAGCACTAAATCTGAGGCCACATACTGGCAAGGTTAAGAGCACACAAGCTATCTTTATAGCAGGGACCACACATGTAACCATTACTGCATCACTAGCACTTCTACCACTGCTCCTATCTGTGGCTTCATAAGGGCTTTTTTTTAATGACTAAATGAAAGGGGCTGTAAAAAATTCAGTTTGGCCCAAAGATGGGTCAACTTACTGTAGTGTGAGGAAGAGTGATCTATAGAAGGGTACTGTTGTACTATAGCCTCAACTGGGAGGCCTGGGGGGACTTCAGAGAGGGAAAGACCTCCCCGTGTGCTGTGATGAGCAATGCATTTTGTCATCCGAAATGAAGGCAAAGAAACTTCACATGGTAAGTGTAGACATTGACTTGGGGGCAATGAATAATGGCCTGGACAAATGGCCATGGATCTTAAAGGAGAAAAGTCTGGAAAGATCAAGAAGAATAAAGTGAGAGTAGAAGGCGTAGGGATGGAATTATGAAAATGATCGCAAAAGGTGAAGATCTTTTAAACTTATTTTTACAACCGTCTGAAGGGATCAATCAGAAAAGGCAGTAAATAATCAGAATAACTCATTCATTTGACATCAGCCAACATCTGTCATCTGCCACAAAGGATAATAAATAAGGTAATGCCTATGTCAGGTACGAAGACCTGGCAGCGTGTAACAGCCTGTGCTCCCACTAACCACTGCTGCTCAGTGTTCAGCCAGCTATCCACAAAAACCAACTCACAGTCCCTGTTATCCCCATTCTTTAAGAAGACCAATTATCCACTCACTAGCAAGGTGACTACATCAAACTCTTTCAGCCTTGGTAATGGTAGTGATTTTTTTTTTTTTTAGTTATTTTTTAGGAAATTGTAACAAAATGGACCTTCATTTAGTGAAATATATGCAAAACCATTTCTTTGTCTCCTGAAACTCAGTTATAGGGAAGGTAAGTCAAATTCCAAAACCACCTTAAATTAATATTTCTAACAATTATTTGAAAATCATTTTAATCAGAATCATCACATAGCTGTGTCATATGTTTTAATATCGTTTTGTCATCTTTTTATTTTTTTTTTCCTTGGCAAAAATAACGAGAAGGAGAAAATGAGATTCTTTAATACTGAGATGAAAACTTCAAAGGTGTTATTGATTTTCTTCACATCACATCAAAACCACATTGATTGTGGACAAGACAAGCTACTGGCAATCAAGAACAAGTTTAGAGTCATTTTAGAAGGTGGGAGCTCCAAAAGTCAGCAAAAATGAATGAGAGTCGTGTTTTCTTAAAAGGGCTCTTTGAGGACATCTCCTTTGAAGTGATGAATCCGGAAGGCACCGTGCCTATAAATGTGGCCCAGTCCGAAAACCACAGAGTGCGAGTGCTAGAGATTGTCCCTGTTCAAAATCTGCTCTGGGTGAAAAGTGGTGGAGTCTTTGCACAGACGGCCAGAGCCTCCTCCAGGAGCTCTGAAATTTCTTGTTTGCTGGATATAATTTCATTTTCAGTAGGACAATTAAAGCATAACACCAGAGATAGCTCCTAATTTTATAGATACCAACTATGTTTTGCTATGTAAAATGTGACTTGATATCTATCAAAGTTTCCATTTTTGAATTTTCACATATCCCTATGAGGTAAAGAAATTATAACATATCAAACACATCAAAGACCCAATACTTAAACCAAAGATATCTAAAATAATGAAATACCCATAATCACCTTGGAAAACAAAGTGAATTGAATTTAATGCCAACATAGCTTATCAAATCATGAATTATAACTGGTATTTTTTTAGATAGTGTCCTGTGTATACTGTATATTAGTGTATTGTACCTTGTAGAGTATATACACAGTGCTATAATATATACAAATGTATGCCTGTATCTATACATATGTACTTGTGCACGTTTTTTATTTCAAGCCTTCATTTATTTATTTTTACTTGTGATAATGTTAATTAAGCTACTAACATGAGATAATGGAGTATCTAATTATCAACAAAGCCAGAATAACTGCCCTCATAAAGCTTTCAATGTAGTGGGAGTGATGTAAGTTAATATTAATAGAAAGTATTATTGGCATATATTCTTCACTGGGTTAAATATTTATTTGTGTTGCCTGATATAATTTTGCCAAAGCTTATTGCTAACTACCATCATTGCATCTTAGAAAGAAAACCCACCTACGATCTTTAGGTTATTAAGTAGCAGGATGCCAGGTTCATCTTAGTGCCAAGTCTAGGTGCTTATTCAATAAGAAGTGTCTATCATTGTGCAGGCATTGATTACACATGGTATTTATTAGGCATCCTCAAGGTACCAGACCATAACAGAAACTGGAAATAGACCTAATTTATAAGACAAATTACTTCCTCTTTTAGAGCTTATGCTCTAATAAAAATAACAGAGGGGCAAACAAATAAATACCAAATGTTCAAATAGAGGTAAGTCTTACAAATAGAATAGAGATCAGTGTTAGATAAGTGAAGGAAACTCATTTTATACATATAAAGTTGTCAGAGGACTAATTACTGAGAAAGTCACATTTGAGAGGAGTCCTGAACAATATTAAGATAAAAATCCATGCACAGGCCGTAGGGGGAGAGCCCCCGGAATGGGAACAAGTGGACTGTGTTTAAGGACCGACAGAGATGAATGGGTGGGGAGAGTGTGACAGGCGGCCAGGTGCAGGCTTCATCCACACAGATCAGATTATGTTCACTATGGCCAAGAGATTTGGATTTAATGCACAGTGAGATGAGAGTCATTCCTGATCAAGGGAATTATTATTAAATTCAGCACAGGGCTTAGTTAAATTGGGGTAGAATGAAAACATATAATGGTGAAACAGCTGCCGATTGTAGAAGTAAAAAAAATAAGAGGAAGATAAAGACATAGTCAAAATGATACTGCTCATTCTTGTGACCCACATTTTAGATGATTAACAATAATTTATAATAATAGCAAAAGCAGAGGTTAGATTACAACCGTGAAGTCGTGAAGTCAATTGATGCTAAAATTGTTGCCAGATTATGTAGTTCTGGTCACATCACACATACATGTAAAAAGAATTCATAATACACAAATCAAGTTTATAAGACAGAGATGTATAAGATAATAATTTAAGACAACAACAACAAAATAACACATTGGAACAGCCAATGAAGACTGAGGATGAGGCAAACGAGTTAAAAGAAAACACTTAGATCCCTGCAGACTCTGGACTTGAGGCTGGAGGAGCCTGGAATGGGACAAGAAGTCTGAGACTGCACCTGTCTAAGACAAGTGCCACCTACAAATGTGACCCAGAGCAGCAGAGACAAGGATCCTCCAAACTGCAGAAATCTGGGGGTGAGACTAGAAAGTCAAGATAGTTTCCCAGCCACTCACAAAGCCGATAGCTTGTTGTGGGGCAGACTCAGCCACAGCCTGTTCTTACTTATCATGTATTTTTTTATCTCCCGACTCTTCATAGGTCTTTATGACACACAAAGAAGTTTGTTGGTAAGAAGAGAAAAAGAAAAAGCAGAAATATACCACATTCCCTAAAGCTCTCTGTCATTCTTGTTTCCAATGTCAAAACATGAGAGGTAAAGATAAGGCTGTGGTCATTGTCATGTGGAGCCAACTCTGTGATCCGTCCCCTGATTCAGATGGTAACTCCCTCTTTTATAAACATAGTCAGAAATTCTAAGCCTGACCACGCATTGAATACAAAATGGGCTCTATCGTTGTTACAGATTATCTAAATTTCCTGTTCTTGGTAACATTTGTCTCAACTTTCCCAGCCAGGAGACTGTCAAAAGTTGCCAAGAAGCTGAGTTCCAGATGCTTCCATTCTGTGTTCTAGCGCTGGCATCAGGGGAAGGCTGTGACGGCTACGGACATCGTTGTCTCTCAGGACTGGCTTATTAATAAGCTGCACCTATATGACCAGTTAGAAATACTCTATAAGGATTGAAGAACAAAATCAAGTTTTGATAAATAAGACCTGTGAATATTTACCTTATAATCCTCTAAAAAATACCTGAAACTAAAAAAGATGAATCAGGAATATGTAGATTATATTTAAGTCTGTCTTACCTTAGATGCTTAAAAAGTGACCATCTCTGTCTTCGACTGGCCATCCTCAACTTTAAGTCTTACAAAGGCAATCATTATGTTGTATTAGATTTCCTCAAAGTAAATGCATTGTTGAACCCCGCCAGGTTTATCTTAATTTTGTGTAATCAGCTTTGTAGGTATATGTAGTCAATGTTCAGTCCAGAAACCTACCTCAAGCGTAAGGTAGGTTTTTCTTTAATAAAGAAAAATCTTTCCAATAGATTCCATTTACTTCTTGGTTCTGTCTCTCATTGGCAAAGCAGGTAACATATAAGTACATATTATGATGTGCTTATATTATGTACTTTTCTTATGCTGTTTTTTAAAACATTTTTGTCTATTTCTATATGAATATACTTTAATCATTCTGAAATTTATGTTTGCTATATAAAATATATGTAATTCTTCCATTTGAATGAATAGCCAATAGTTAAAAAATTGAACATTCCATGACTTTTCCTCATCAGAAATTAAACTTTAATTGTTAAGTTTGATACTGTCTATAGACAACTGATTCTAAATTACATGGCTCATTTGATTAGTTTTCTCTGAAACCATTCTTGTGTAGGTATCTTCCACTTTCACAAACTTTAACTACCACAGTATTTAAAAAGTATATTTTTAAATCTTATTAAAGATATCCTCTCTTATTATTTTCTTACAATGTTTCCAACATAAAGAAATGTTTGAAGTGATCTTTATCCCGGAGAGCCTATTTTGATCTCATTACACATTGTATACACTATCAAAATATCACATGTACTCCCCAAATTTGTACAACTATTCTGTATCAACAAAAACCTTTCCTTTGAAGCTTAAAACAAAGCAGAACAAAACCAAACCCCTGTGATTTTTTTGGCCAATTTTTTCCTTCTACGAAAATCAGGAGTTTAGCAAGCCCTCTGAAATTTTCTGTTGGGATTTTGAGTACGATTTAATTGAACCTACAGTTTGATAAGAAGTCGGTTGATGTGCTTAAAGTATTTCCAGTCTTTCTGTAGGTCTTCCACCCAAAAGTATTTTTGTCTTTTACTATATTTTTCTATTTTGTCATCTATAACTTACACATTTTATATTAAATTTATTCCTAGAACCTTTATGTACTTTTCCCATGAATAAGATTGTTCTATGAAAGTGTATGGCTTTCTATGATTTTGTATTGGGATATTTTGGGAAATTCACTTTGCATCTTTGTTCTTGGCTATTTTATAAGATATACCATCGTGTCAGTATATTGTCTTTGAAGATGTTACGTGAAAATAGTGAGAATTTGATAAAATTACCTGAATAAGCAAATAGGAATTTTAAGGATAAGCAACATAGAACTGCGAGTGATTAAGTAGGTCCTTGGGAACATTATTCAGTTGCATTTTGGTAAATCTCTAATGATTCAGGCATTTCGTCCCCATATTCACAGTTTACAAAGAAGTCATACAGGGAGAAAATCGTATTTACTAGATGTCACTGACAGGCGGTGTCTGACTTGTACATATAACCCATTCCTTCCTTTCTACAGCATTGAACAAATGTTACCTCAGATAGTACCTTGTATCAGTTAAATGCTGCTAAGAAGTTTAAATCTGTCTGTTCTAGAAGTGCACCTAAGTTCACATGCTCATATAGCTTTCAAGTTTTCATTTTTACTTTGATAAAACAATGAAGAATAAAATAACAATTTATGAGAAAGCAGAAAGACATAAGCTCATGTGCAAAGCTTTTCCTGCTGGCTTACCCTTCTACTAGCCGATGATATTAGTGAAGACCATGATTATTCCAAAAAGGTGGTAAATGTGCATGTTGTGTGTAGATAATGAAGGTGACTGAATGGGGCACTTGTAATGCCCCTGAAATTTGAAATGTAGCAACTCCATATTCTGTAGCTCAATCAAAAAAAAAATCGCTATTTTTCTCCTAAGTGTGATTGAAATTGAATTCTGTAGAAACAACTGCTGACTCTTTGGACGTCGCCCCACTCAGAAGGAAAGTCATTTTAATTTCCGAAATTGTTTAAAGGACTAATTGCAATCTATTAGAGGCGTGCTGTGTTCGTTGTTATAATCAACTCATTTAATTGTTAGTTCCTTATAAATTGCAAACATTTATAAGGGATAGATAGACATCTCTCCAAACTGCCTTTCTATAGCAGGCAGAATGGACTGCATAGTATCAAAGGACTCAGTCTGCAAAAAGTAAGAAATACACTAGGGCTTAAAAAATCCTTTCTCTCAATGAGCTTTGCTGATCTGAAAACTACACAATTTTACCCACACATTAAATTCATTAAAATTACCTTTTATATAATAACCTTAAAATAAGTTTTTTTCAGAAAAAAACACGCTATTTAGCAAATTACTCATTTTTTATTATGGTAAAATATACGTAACAATTTCATTTTAAACATTTTTAGGGGGACAGTTCAGAGGCTTTGAGGACACTCACATTATTTTATATGTTTTTATTTTATATATTTTTTTTAGAGACAGAGTCTCAGTTTGTCATCCTAGGTAGAGTGCTGTGGCATCACAGCTCACAGCAACCTCCAGCTCTTGGGCTAGAGATTCTCTTGCTTCAGCCTCCCGAGTAGCTGGGACTACAGGCACCTGCTACAATGCCTGGCTGTGTTTCAGTTGCAGTTTGGCCGGGGCCAGGTTCAAACCTGCCACCCTCTGTATGTAGGGCCAGTGCCCTACTTACTGAGCCACTAGCGCCGCTCTCTTACATTATCTTTTAAAATAATAAATTCATGTATTTTAAGTAGGACATAAAAACTGTACATATGTACGACATATGCCAAAGGCATTTAAATCAAGAGAAATCACATGCCCTAGTTTAGTCCCTAATACTGAAGAATCCTATGGGTGGGCCCTCCTCTCTTGTCACCTCTCTCCTTGTCCAGCACTGTGCTTGAGAACATCACCAGCATCACCGACCTGTGAGCTGATGAGAAATGCCAAATCTCAGCCCCAACCCAGACCTACTGAATCAGTAACTCTGAAGGAGTAGCCAGCAACATGTGCTTCTACTGTCTCTCCAAGTGATTCAGAGAAATACCGACATGTGTGCACCACTGGAGTAGGGGATCGTCCTCCTCCATGAAGGAGCCTGCATTCCAGAGGAGGTCTAAGCAAATAAACACTTAACCCAGGATGGAAGTCCAATCACTGCTTCTCAAAGAAAGTAGTGTGGGCAAAACCTTATTTTTATCTTTATTTATTTTGCAGCTTTTTGCCAGGGCAAGGTCTGAACCCACCACCTCTAGTATATGGGGCCAGCACCCTACTCCTTGAGCCACAGGTGCCACCCTGGGCTAAAACTTAAAACCTGCCCATTCCTGCGTAGGTAAATTTGTTAGCCCTTAATTCCAGTGAATACAATGATGATGACCATTTACTTAGGGGCTGTTGTTGCTTCTTCTCAAACTAGTTATCAATTTAGAGATATGAAGTATCAAAGGAATTAAAAATGGCACCGATTGCCAAAGTCACATATCTAGAAATGCAACTCAGTGTTTAAAATGCATCACCCTTACCCCACCCACCTCTCCCAAACCTACATTCCTTCTGCCAGATTTCAGTGCCTCATATTCAGCCCAAGCTTATTGCAACCTGCAACGATGACTTTAAAAGGGTGGTTCAAAACAGCTGAGACACTCCTTTGAGGGTAATCCAGGTGAATAAGTTAAACTAGATGTATAATTCGGCCGTTTATTCTTTTTTTTTTTTTTTTTTTGTACATTGGACATCACAAATCTTCAAGATCTTCACATAAAAGATCTATTATACAAACCTCACTAAATAATACCTGTTTGTAACTATATTGACCTGGATATTTTAAGAATATAATCAATCCTTTTTACGAAACTGCAAAATCTCTAAGAATTTTATTCCTTCTAAAAAACAGCACATTAACACATATGGAAATGGTGTTCAATTAAGATTGTTCATAAACAGGTGAATTTGTCCTTGTGGCTAGAACAATGCTTTGAGTACTCGGGGTTCTGTACCTCGTGTAGTGTAGGAGACACTAAACCTCACTGCTCTTTTTTCCTTTAATGATTTCCCACAGGGCCAACGAAACCTGAATACAGGATTTGGGGTGTATACTCCAAACTCATTCATTTGGTTCCACTTTCATACCACCTTAAGTCATGCCCTTGTTCATTAATTCCGTAGTTTCTCACCCTCTTTCCTCTCGACAGAGTTATTGGGAAAATTTGCCTTTGTCTATATCCTAAGACTGATTCATGCTAGGTGCACAAGTTTTCTGTTAAGTGAATATTACATAAAACATCTTGATTCCCATTATAAAATTATAAAAATGAACCTTGAGGATTTCAATGATCATATTGTAATTATTCCTCTTCTGCCTTAAGATTGGATGGCCATCAAACACACTCAGTGGTTACTATATTCTTGTTATTTAATCACTCTTTTTAACCCTATACCAACACGATGTAGGTACTTTTACCATTTACATTTTCAAAGAAAGAAACTGAAACACAAAATGGCTTTGTAAACTGCCCAAGCCCGTTTGGTTACTAAGCAGTGGAGCCAAAATTTAAACTCCTCAGATTTGCTCTAGATCCATGAGGTTTCTAGTTGGTTGGTCAGCCTTAGAATTCTGCTGATCTTGATTTTTTTTTTTTTTGCCTATGAAGCTAGAAATAGAAATTTTGAGGGTTATTTTATTACCCATTATATTAAATTTTAAATTTTAAAAAGTGTTAACATAGGGGTGGCACCTATAGCTCAAAGGAGTAGGGCACCGGCCCCGTATGCTGGAGGTGGCAGGTTCAAACCCAGCCCAGGCCAAAAACTGCAAAAAAGAAAAAAAAAATTAATATAGTAATTAAGTAAATACTAATTTTCATCCATCACATATTTATTGTTATATGTAATATTCAAATAATTATTTCATGTTTTAGAAATAATCATGAATTTCAACTTCCATCTTGATGTTCAATACGTGTTTTGAATGTTAAATGTAAACTGTTATTGGAAACGACAGAAATGGAATGTAGTCTTGATATCTCAATGCCAGAATGATCTCTAATCTCCTATGAATTACATAGGAAAGGACAAACAGCTGAATCTATTCATAAAATAGTCAACATGGTGGTTCTATTGCAGAAATCTTCACAATCAAATCTTCCCAATGAGAAAAGGCCTATCAATCAATTGGCCAGACATTTAATCAAAGCATACAATGAAAAAAAATCTATCAAAACAAGCAACTGAAAGGAATTAAACTTTGATTACTTGACCATCAAAGATGTGTGAAGTTTGAGAACTAAGTTGCCTCTTTGTCAAATACGAGATGGAACTACCGTGTTTTCCTGTAAACTGGACTTCCCTGGATTATTCAGAATGGAGTTCCTGACAGCTAATCAATTTTCAAGTAAGCAATTATTTCTTTCCAAATGTTTATAATAATCAAGTGTCAGAAACAACATAATACATATGTTTTGATAATTTACAAGAAACTTGTTATGAATAAAAAATTTCAATGACCAAGTGTCCAGTGTATATGATCATAAACAAAATGAAATAAAATTATACAGAACAAACTGATTATCTGGATTCTAACTTAGCCCCAAATCATGTATCAATGTGTATGTTTCATTCTCTAAACTTCTGAAACAATCTCAAACTTTGTTATAAAACATCAACAATATTGCTACAGAAACATCAACAATATTGAATACAGAAACATCAACAATAACTTCTTTTAAGTTCACTAAAAGCTTTTTCTAATACTAAATGATTTCTTTTCAATTAGTTAATAAAGCCTACAAAACTTTGTAAACATCTGACTGTATTTCTACATTTCATGGTACATAATTTAGTGGCAAATTTGTGACAATTTGCATTACCTAAAATCAATGCAACAAATATCCTCCATTTGAGAAGTGACTAAATATTGGAGGTGAATTTTCATTTAAACACTAAAAGTTAGGGGGGAATATAAGCCAAATTCCATTGCTGAGCAATTCTGTAATCCCTTTCAAAAAAAATATGAGGGCCACACCTGGTGGCATATACCTCTAATCCTACCACTTTGAGAGGCTGAGGCTGAAGGATCACTTGAGGGCAGGAATTCAAGACCAATCTGGGCAATAGTGAGAACCTGTCTTTACAGAATTTTTTTTTTTTAAAGTCTTGGTAGCGGCTCGGTGCCTGTGACTCAAATGGCTAAGGCTCCAGCCACGTACACCTAAGGTGGCAGGTTCGAATCCCCAGCCTGGGCTCGCCAAACAACAATGATAACTGCAACCAAAAATAGCCAGGCATGGCGGGTGCCTGTGGTCCCAGCTACTTGGGAGACAGAGGCAGGAGACTCGCTTGAGCCCAGGAGTTGGAGGTTGCTATGAGCTGTGATGCCATGGCACTCTACCCAGGGGGACAGCTTGAGGCTCTGTCTCAAAAAAAAAAAATAAAAATAAAAATAAAGTCTTGGTAGCATAACACAAGACAGTAGTCCTAGCTAGTTGAGAGACTGAGGTAGAAGGATTGCTTGACCCCTCAAGTTGGAGGCTGTGGTGAGTTATGATGGTATCACCACACCCTAGTCAGGCAACAGATGCTGTCTCAAAAAATAAGTGATATATACATATATGCAAATTATTTCCTAGCTTAATTTATTATCTTGCAATGTTGTGAAATATCTCACATATGATTGTCTTACAAATACAACTACAAGAATTAAAGAATAAAATACAAAGGAACTGCAGCTATATCTTTTAGAAGGACTATTATACATTTCTGATTCTGGGTCATTAGGTCCCATTCATTCCAACAGTTTGTGAAATTCCAACTGCAGCATCTCATCAAAAAGTTACTGGCAGCATTTCCTTTCAGAATAATTATATGGAAAGAACCTTTGTCATCCAAATTGGATACAGGTGGCTGAAAAGTAGTGACAAGCTCCTGTGCTCATAGGAACAGGTAATGCCTTCAAATAGGACTGCTTTCTTAAGCCTCAGGTCATTTCTACTGGATTTCGGACTGTTCCTAATATTTGGGAAGCAGGGCACTTCAGTATGAAGCATGTCCCCCTAAATCTTATTTTCAGAGTGTCCTTGAATAATAGAATATTAACACAGCATTGATAGCCAGCTTGTTTGTTGGGAGTGTAATGAAGACCATACTCACAATACTCAGTTCAGGACAGCCAATAAGTTGAGAGATAAATTGTTGGGGCAAGAAAAGTGACTTTTATTTGGAAAGCCAACAAACCTAAAAGATGGCCGACTAATGTCCTAAAGAACCATCTTAAGTTAGGATGAATTTTAGGCTCCTTTTCAGGTGAAGGGATAGCATATGGAGGACTGCAGATATGTGGGTGTCAGGGAGGGTCCAAGGAGGTTTTAAAACTTCTTGGTTCCTGCTCAGTCAACTTTGGAGGAGGAAAGTTACAGTTCTTTGTGTTCATACTTTTATCACCCTGGGAGTCAACTTTGGGAAAGAGAAGTTTATCAATTTTTTTTTTTTAGAATTGAATTACAGGTTAAATTATTCCTATAGTTAACTATTAGCTGCTCCAAGTGCAGAACTAAGAGAAGTTTTTAACCTAAAGGAGAGAAATGCAAAGGATCAGAAGCAAAATGGTGCTAGTCATGCCAAGCCTCCCTTTCTCTCTTACCTTAGACAGTCAGGCAATTAAAGACTTGTAAGATTAATAAAAGCTGGGATCCATACATAGCATGATGACTATAGACAATACTATTTCATTGTTTATTTGAAATTTGCTAGGAGGGGAGATCCTAAGTGTCCTCAATTCACACATACATCGCAACAATAACTGTGTGATAGATGTGGTGATCAATTTGATTGTAGTCATCAGTACACAATGTATGAATATACCAAATCTTAACATGATGCATGTTGACAATAACTCAATAAGATGGAAAAAAATTATATATGAATAATATTAAAAACATATATATACATATTATATATACATATATGTATATATATTATATATAAAACATAGTCAGCCAGGAATCATGACTGACAGAAATAATCCAATACTAAATCCATCCAGAAATTTATTTAAAGCCTCCATGCTGAGTCTTGTCTTTCCTCCACGTATTTTGGTGGACGCTTTCCCCCAGGAAGTCTGCGGTGGAGCACACGCCTGTCATTCACACCAGACCACAGAAATAGCTTGAAACATTGATACACTACATCCTGCTAGACCTGCCAGACTGGTGTTTCTGTATCACGGCTCTGAAAGCACAGTAGTGAAGGGAGAGCAGCAGGTAGAGATTTTTGATTCGAGGGAGTTACCCACATTTAGAGCTGCAAAAGGAATCACAGACAGAGATCTTACCGCAGCCTTTGCCCTGACTCTTACCCAAATGCCCAGCATCTACACTTTGGCCCTTCTCCTGATGATTTTGGATTTTTTTCTACATGTTATTATCCTGAAAACCTCTTTCACTGCCAATTTCTATATTCTTCATCCTGAAATATGAGAAAATGGCTTATCTTTTTCTCCACTTTCACTGGCTCCTGCCCCAGGTGGCAGCTCTCCAAACTCTCTTGCTCTCTAATAAAAGGGCGGGCTCCCTGAACTAGCATCACCTTTGATTTTCATCACTAACTTACCAGTCTTCCTTCTCAGAACTACAGAAGAGCTGAAATCACTTCTTTAGCTTCCTTTGAAACTCTAGAATAAAGAAAAATTATGGAAAATAGATAAACACAGTTAATTTCTTGTCCTTCCCTGGTCATTCTGTTTTCAACCCTGGACATGAGCTTCTAGGGAAAGTTAGGGTCACAGTTTTTAACTTATAGATGTCTTAGAAAAGTCACAAATTTACAAGTTTAAGAAAATTATAGCTGCTTCAAATCTCCCTGTGATATCTAGGAAGGCAGGTGAATATACCCTTGAAGTGAATTGTTCACTGCATTTTTACCATCAGATTTTTCTGGGAGAAGAAATATTATGGGTGGAGTTGTTTGAATTCTCCAGAGATCCAGGAACAACTTGACTCTGCAGAGAGTGTAGAAAGTTAATTAAAAGTTTAGTAGGGGCCTCCTCAGATTCAGGAGAAGCAGCTTTGGAAGCCAGGGCTATACCTTAGATGGATGCTTATATTTCAGTTCATTTGCTGTTTTATAGATGAAAAGTAGAATTAAAAAATATATGGTTTTTTTTTACCCAACCCCTCTTTCCCCCTCCCACCCACTTAATTTCCTGAGGATTTTGCTTCCATATATGCTTGAGAATTGATCGACAAGTTTCGATTTATTACTGAGTACCTATGGTGTTAGTTTGTCCATTCTTGAAAAACTTTGCTTATGAGAATGGTCTCCAATTCCATCTAGGTAGCTACCAAAAATGCTAAGTCACCATCTTTTTATAAAGGCTGAATAGTATTCCATGGTATGCAAGGTCCAACAATTAAGTACGTGAACTAGAAAAAGTGCTACATACCTCGTTGCTGAATATCATTATGGTCACCAGAAGGCCAAGGAGAGTACTTTAAAAGTGACCATTGAACAAGTCAATCAGAAATTTTCTACAGTTCCCCAGGAATGAAAATATGTGCGATTCCTTACATTTTCACACTTTTGACTCTTGGGTGTCAGACCATCAGTGGGAGGAAAAGTGGGGTTCACTAATATCTTACTAGGGAGTAGTAGCACTACTCCTAGTAGTTGTAGTGATGACAGCTATCTGACTGAGCCCCAAGCATTGTCTCTGCTATGCTTAATTTCACTGCTGATGCTCAGAACAACCCTGAGAGGGATACACTATTACTATTTATCAAACAGGGAACCAAAGTTTCACAAGATTAAGTAATGCCCCAAATCAAATCCAGGCAATGGGTGGTTCTGAAGTCTGATGCCATCTCTTATTTTTGAAACTCATTTTCAACAGTTTTGGAAATCGCTACAAATGGAAAACAATGTGGAAAGTGAAGTATTTATTTGAGGATAACACTGTAAGATTCCTTGTAAGAGTCACAAGAGTTAGATTTTAAAGAAACTTAATGAACCACATAATACTCAGCCTTTTATCTGGTAAAATATAAAATAAAGGTCCGGAGAGGTTAATCCAGTTGTCCAGGGTCACCCACCTAATTAGCAGCAGAAATAAAATTAATACACATGTTCGTTCTTCCTTCTTTATTATATTTTCTCTCTCTCTCTCTCATAAATTTTCCTATTTATACAGAAAGCAGCTTTTCTCTCTCTCTCTCTTCTGGATGCTTAGAGAAGAACATGGTTCAAGGTAGAATTACAGTCCCTCCAAAGCCAAAGTCCATTTTCCATTTCTGGATTGACCCTGTCTGTTTGTCTTTCTCCCCAAAGCTTCTTCTCATCACTAACATCCATACACAGTAAAAAATACCCTACAAGATCCTTTACTAAATACAATTTGTATGTCAACCTTCAAATAAGAAGTTTCAATCTAGACCCATCTACATTCCGAAGTTTCTCAAAAATCCCCCCATAGGTGTGAAAATTAAATTTTAAAGTAACTATGGATTGTAGGAGATAAGATGCTTGAATTTAGAATTCATTTAGTCATACTCTATAGGTTAAAACTGAAAAAATAATGCTAACATAAGTTTTTAACATCTCCCTATGCAAATGTAAGTAGAAAAATCTCACTATCTATAAACTCCAGAAATTACCCACAGGAAGAGCAACAAACAAATGCAATGAAAAGAAGAAAAGATTGTTTACCACATTGCTTTTATGGTGGTCAATATTTGATGTAGAATGTAAGACTTTTTTTTTCATGAGGAATTTGAAAATAAAACTGTTCCTATGGAGAAAAAGGAACAAATAGTTTGTCATTCTGGAGTAAAAGAGAAAGAAAATAAACTAAAGTTTGGGGCTAAAATCATTTGGGTAGCAGAAGGCTTCGTGCTAGGGAATCGCACCACTTCTTTATGTGTACCATCTTCTACAGTGAATTCTCATAAAATTTGTGGTGGTAATTTTTTCTGAAAATATAAACATATAGCTCTCGCCCCATAATTAATACAGGATAAAACTGTGGGATATGGGAACATTGAAACAGAAAGGAACTAACTTACAAATTCAAGGGACCTGTTCTAAAAAGCCATGATGCTGGGATGTGGTCAGTTCCCTGAGAAACAGATACTGGTTCTCAGAGAAACAAGAAACTTCCCTGCGTGACTACTCCATGCTAACTTGTAAAGTTCCCCACTAGTCAAAAACTCACTGATTTCTTCAGAAATGGGTATGGATGTGAGCTCTAGAGACTGGCCATCTGAATAAGAATCTTGAGTAGGCCACTAATAATCTCTTAAGTATACGTTAATGTTCTTATGCTCTCTGTCCCTCTGTAAGAGGGAAATGATAAGTCTCTCCTTTCTAGCACTCTTTTGAGTATTAGACAGACCCATGTCATGCCTGACACAGACTATAAGTCCATTATCTTATCACTACTTACAAATTTTCCAAAAGTCATTTTAGATCCTGCCTACCCTAGCACTGGCAATTTGGCTAAAGTTGGCCAGGTCTCACCACCTCACATTCAACATTCCCTCTAGAGGCCCACTCAGCCGGTGACAGATGATTCTCCTGTTACACACTTCAGCCTACTCTGCTGTGTCACTTGGTTACCATGTTATCCACCTTCCAGCTTCCTGCTTCCTTATCTTTTCCAGAAATACAAAGTATTATTCCTTCCCCCATCCTAACTTCACAGTTTCGAATGGCTGTGTTTCTCCACGTTAGTCATAAACAACATATTATTCAGGATCCCACCCCAGGTGGGAGGACTGCCACCCCACCAGGTCTTCTGGGGTCACTCCCACAAGTGCAGAAAGAAGCTGGCATCCGCCTTGCACTGTTCTCATATATCCCTTAATCTCACTTTACCCAACTATCATTTTGTTTCACACATGGACTTTCTTTTATAACCTTCATATCTGCTGTTTTCTTTCAGGAACAAACAGATCATAAAACGTACAAAATCAACCAACCTGAGAATACTTCCTCAGCAGTGATACTCCTCTAGCTGATATTTTACCATTATATTTTGCAGAAGTATAATTCACTCCCCTTTCTTTACCTTCAAATTATTCGACATCTTAAAATATGATTTCTATTTCAATATCATTCTTTCTAAACCCGATGCAGAGAAAGCTGTGTGTGTGTACATTCTGGGGCACCTGTGTAGATGTCTTCTCCTTGTCCGTTATCTGTCCGTATCTGTGAAGAGAAGGCTGTGTGTGTGTGTGCACTCTGCGTAGATGTCTTCTCCTTGTCTGTTATCTGTGATATGTGACGTAAACTCATCTATCCTTTTTGAAACTTTCCTTGTTTTTAGTATCTATCAGACAGCACACCTTACCCCTCCTTCAGACTCCTTTATATAGACTTAAAACTAATTAGTTTATGGTAAATCTCATTATCTTGTCACATGAATCAATCCTGTTGTGGTATCTCCATTATCTTTGCCGGGTTAATGTTTAACATTGGTTTGATTCACTCATATGTTTTGAACTCAGTCATTGAAAAAGTTTGATATGTCTATTCACTGTTAAGTACATTTTGCTTTAATACAGTTTTTACTCTCTTCAGTCTCCTCCTAAAACTAGAGCTCTGGATTGCCTATACTATGTACGATTAATAGGCCAACTTATTTTTCCAGGCATTGTTTGAAAGCCCTTTGGGGTTTTGTCCCAGAATCCTGACAGCTCCCATAGTCAATACTGATTCTAGAATCCTAGTTCCAAACAACATAGTAGAACGTCTCTCACGGGTATTTTAGAAGTTCCTAGAAAACTAGAAGACATGGTGTGACTACTAAGATGTTCACTTCTAATGGAGTTAGTAAGGGCTACATTTTAATGTACCCACACTTTTAAAGATTGTGAGTTTGAATCACTTTTTCATTTACCATTGTTTGAACTCGCAGGAAAACTATATGCATTTATGCTGTGCATTATCAAAGAGAGCATTCTCAAATAAACATAGATAATTTTTGCAATCTTAATGACAGATTCTTAAGTCTCATTCCATCACTTTATCAAAAAGGAGACAGAATTTTCCATGGTGATACTGATCGTTGATATTCTAGCAGACTCAGTTTAGAGTTGCTATGGTTCAACAGGAGGGACTTCCCTGAAAGCGAATGTTATCAGAATTCTTAAGCATAATTTTATTACATTACTAGTCCAATAAAGTTCTCCCATATAAAGATGTTGTTGATATTATGTTAAGTCCAAGGGACTGCAGCTGATATATGAGTGTTTACTCTTCATATTCCTTTTAATTTACTATGCAAGGTTAGAGAAAGCAGAAGACACGTGTGGGAGCAAACACACTCATTACAAATAGAATGTGAATTTGTCTGCAGTGCAAACACAGATAAATAAGACCCATGCTCACAGTAGAGGTGAAGTCAAAACCACCCAATAGAAGGCAGTTGAAGATAAGTTGGCAGTGATTCTAAGTATCTTTCTCAGACTACTACTTTCAAATTAAATGTTGCCTCAGTTGGTGTTCTGGGAAAAGAGAGCGACATGGATATTTGGACCAAGGTTGCAGAATTAGGAGGTCCAGAGTGACTGATGAGTCTCAGTTTACTAATAGTACCTAATAAAACTAATGTCAATTAAGTTCTAACAATTTCATGAAGTCTGAACTAGATCAGACCATGAAGCAGCCACCATTTTATTAAGAAGCAAATGTCTGTTTCATTGACGTTGCTGTGAGCTATGATGCCATGGCATTCTACCCAAGGCAACAGAGTGAGACTCTGTCTCCAAACAAAATACTAATAAATAAAATAAAATAAATGTACATCTCAAAACATTGTAAATTGTTCCTCCAACTACAGGGTTTGCTAGTCAGAAGGAAATTGATTACATTTCTATTCTTTTGATGAAGTAGCTCAGTGTTTTTATATGCAGTGTAAATAATAATTCAGACACTAGTGTAAATAATTCTTCCGGAAAGGGTCTTTACAAAAAAGAGATACTACGATGAAACCAGAATTTGAAATAATGTTCTCTTTTTACAGATTTCTGTGGAAGAATGTAGTATTTTCAATCAAGTAATATTTCTATGAATTCCTTTCAAGTTTGCATCAACTGAAAATAAATCCTGATCAGGTTAGAAAATATAGTACATTTTTAATTTATTCTCAGTTCTACAATCTTTGCTTGAGATTCTTTTTTTTTTTAATTTGTGGCTTTTACTTGGAATAGTAAATATATCCTGAATAGATTACATCATTACATTTATAATAGTGAAGGATGAAAATTAAATCCTTGGGATCAGAGACTAAATTATATAATAAAATATTCTTCCCAGTATCACTGTGGCATGGTAAATATAGTCATAATAAAGAATTATTTACCTAGGATGGCTATTTCCTATTGTTTTTATCTTTTTTCCATTTATAAGGAAATTATATTTAGCATGAAGCATATAATTTTTGCACTCATTATTGAAATATATTAAATGCATATATAATAATCTATAATTAGAAAATTAAGGAATTCAGGCATTGCTTGTGGCTCAAAGGATTAGGGCGCTGGGCCCATATACTGGAGGTGGCAGGTTCAAACATAGCCCTGGACAAAAACTGCAGGAAAAAAAAAAGAAAGAAAAGAAAATTAAAGAATTCATTAAAATAATTATAATTTATTAAAATTTAAATGACATGAGACATGCTCATTACTTAAGTGAAAAAAGCAAGTGCATAGAATGATATTTTAACAACAGCTAACTCTGGGCATATACACCATCCTTCTTTTCTTTCTTTTTCTTTTTTTTTTTTTTCTTTTGAGTGTGTGAGTATATTTTCCTATTCTACCATGATGAATTTATGGTTTGCTATGTTAAAAATAATGACCTTGTATTTGCTAAATTAAAAAGAAAAGTTACAACTGTTATTTAAAAAAATTATTCTATGCGAACAGAAACTTCTCTAAAGAAGACAGAATGAACAACAAACACATGAAAAAATGCTTGTGGTTCCTAATTATCAGACAAATGCAAATAAAAACCACTATAAGATATCACCTGACTCCAGTGAATAGACCATATCACAGAATATCTAAGCTGTAGATGCTGCTGTAGATGTGGAGAGACCTAAATACTTTTGTACTGCTGGTGGAGTTGCAAACCCGTACGACCTCTATGGAAAAAAAGTATGGAAAATTCTCAGAGAACTAAAAGTAGACCTTTCATTTGATCCCACAATCCCATTACTAGGCATCTACTCAGAAGGAAAAAGAATCATTTTACCATAAGGACATTTGCACAAGAATGTTCATTGTATAAGGTGACCAGATTTTAACATTGGTAAAGTGGGACACCATTGACTGGGGTGGGGGGGAATTCTTAATTAAAAATTTGGTATATATGTAGCAACAAAAATGTTCATAGAATGCAAAAACAGTATTGTAATATATTTTTTAAGTTTCAATGTAAGTACAATTTACAAATATAATAATACATTAGAAATTATGTATAATATTATTTTATTCTTTGGCATATTTCTCATTTGAGTGAATTTTTTTTAGTAGATTGCTGTCGTTGTTTAAAAGGTCATGAAATTTTTCACAAGAATTTGTTAAATTATATTTCACACATAAAATGGTTTTCAAATCTCAACACTTAATTGTGACTTTTCTGATGTCCACACTTTATTTACCATAGAAAAAACACGTTCAGTTGTAGCATTAGTTCCTGGTAAGGACAGTGCATATTCCACAATTTTTGGTGTATTATTATATGGAACATGGTTTGTTTCAAAATGATGAAATATTTCTAACCATTTGTTCTCTATTGTTATTTTTCCTGATGCCCAAGATTTAACCATTTCCTTATCAATATATATTTTTTTAATAATGATACCTCGTAAGTCATAAGTGTCACTTTCAAGGCCGACACTAGACTTTTTGCCACCACTATAAAATATAAATAATACGAATACTGTCTGCTAAATTCATGAAATAAATAAATAAGTTACTTACCTAAATTATCTGAATAGCTGATTTGTTGACATCACTTGTTTAACTAGCACTAGCATGCAGTATGGTGTGTATCATCTGAGAGACAGTTATAAAATGTTTTCATGGTTGCCAATGCCAAAAAATGCCATTGTTCCTTAAGTCCAAACAATGGTGGTTGAATTCTAACAACTGATCAACAATCTGAACTTTGTTTTTTTGTTTTTTTTTTTTTTAGACGGAGCCTCAAGCTGTCCCCCTGGGTAGAGTGCCATGGCATCACAGCTCATAGCAACCTCCAACTCCAGGGCTCAAGCGAGTCTCCTGCCTCCGCCTCCCAAGTAGCTGGGACCACAGGCACCCGCCACAACGCCTGGCCATTTATTGGTTGCAGCCATCATTGTTGTTTGGCGGGCCCGGGCTGGGGATTCAAACCCGCCACCTTGG
>CAUYQV010062748.1:0-18385 GCA_963574575.1 Galagoides demidoff
AAATTCAGAATAACAATATTATGATGCATTTCTCTATGCTCATTTTCCAATGAATCATTCTCTCTTTCTGTCTCTTTTCTCCTTCTCCACACCCAAAACAATTAGAATATATTTTTCATCAAAACATATTTGAACCAGTAAGAAGAAATAAAATGTAAGTTTAGGCTGTAGCCAAGAAAATATTAGAGAAGTTATGCCTTTTTAGAGTTTAATGATTAAAAGAAGTATAGTCAATTTCTGCTCTATGAAAGACATTCTCAAGAGAATGAAAAGACAAACTACAGACTAGGAGAAAATATTTTCAAAAGACATGTCCAATAAAAGACTATCACTCCAAATATGCAAAGAACTCTTAAAACTGATTTTGGAATGGGCCAATGAGCTTAACACCTCATGAAAAAATATATGCAAATGGAAAAAAAGCATGTGAAAAGATTCCCTATATTGTATGTCATCAAGGAAATGAAAATTAAAATAACAACAAGGTATCACACACTCAGAATAGTCCACTTCAGAACAATGACCACACCAAATACTGGCAAGAATGTGGAACAAAAAAGACTCACATGCATTGCTGGGACGAATACAGAATGGTGCAGCCACTTTGGAAGATAGTTTGTCAGTTTCTTACAAAACTACACATTTTTAATCCAGCAATTGCACTACTTGATATTTACCCAACGGAATGAAAAACATATTCCCACACGAAAATCTGTACACAAGAGTTCGTAGTTGCTTTATTTATAATTGCCAAAACTTGGAAACAACAGAGATGTTCTTCAGTAGGTGAATAGATAAACTTCTGGTATATCCAGATAATGAAATATTATTAACCACTAGAAAGAAATGAGCTATCAAGCCATGAAACCCCATGAAGAGAAGTCAGGTATGTACCAGTAAGTGGAAGAAGCCTGAAAAAACTACACATTATGTGATTCCAAGTGTATTACGTTCTAGAAAAGGCAAAACTATGGCGATAATGAAAAGATAAGTGGTTGCCTAGGGTTGTGGGAGAGAAGGAATGAACAGACAGAGGATTTGGGGATTGTAAAAGCACTCTATATGATAAGGGTCGATAGATATGTGTCACTATACATTTATCCACAATCTTAGAATGTATTACTACTGAGACGAAAGCCTAATATAAACTATAAGGACATAATGAGGTATGAACATATTTTCATCAATTGCAGTAAATGTCCCACCCTGGTGGGGATATTGATAATGGAAGACTGCGAATGTATGGGGGGAGGGGAATACGAACAATATCTATAATTTCTGCACAATTTTTTGTGAACCTAAAATAACTCTAAAAAGTAAAGTCTATATTTTTATAAAAATGAAGATACCATATTTTTCTATCCTTGAAGTCAAAAACCATTTTCATTTTCTTGACTTTTGTGTCTAGGCTTCCCAGAAGAAGTAACATATCACAGAAATATTAAAATGTTCTACTTAAGCCTACAAAAGCTCTTTGTAGAGAAAGTAAGTTAAATAACTGAGATAGACACGTACAATGTTAGCTGCTTAGAATTATTAGTGTCTTTAAATTAAGGAAATCATAAAAACTTGTACCAATATGCTATGTGTATTTCAAGTAATTATTCACAACATGATCACTATGGTTAGCAATTGGCAGATTAAGAATGGAATATTTCAGGGTGGCGCCTGTGGCTCAAAGGAGTAGGGTGCCAGCCCCATATGCCAGAGGTGGCGGGTTCAAACCCAGCCCCAGCCAGAAACTTCCCCCCCAAAAAAGGAATATTTCTCTGTGTACAGCACAGCCTATGTGCCTTTAATCTCTTCCCACTACACTAGTGTCCCTATACTAAGGTCTATGCCAACAAATTCATCTGAATGTGAATTCCTAATTGACAGCAACAGTAGTAATGCTAAGCAATAAATTATTCACCTGATGAAAACTATCAACCATCCAAATATATTTTCTTGTTCTTTCTCCACTTGGTCTATAAAAGCAACATATATTCTTCAAGTAGATGGACTTCCAGATATAATGTACATTTCAAAAAAATACACTGTGTTTGTTTATATCCTTTTTTATTCTGTTTTATTCTGAATAAGCCAAAATTATGAATCTACGAACTATCTTAACATCTCCAAGGGATGCAATTTGTCTTTGACTGAAGTATTTAAAGGAAATTCGTGTGTCTTTGGTAATCTATCTAAAGTAATTGCAAGCTAAAAATAGCATAATTGTGGTGATTTAAATAATGTTCTTGTGGCTTTGTATCCAGTAAGAAATAGAAAAGTTGTCTGGTAAGTTTTTTTCTTTTCCATTTTGTTGTTTAAACATGATTAATTCCATGCATTACACCTGTGTATACCTTGGTGCAAAAGATGCTAATTCTACGTTATGTTGAACTAAAAGTTTGTGTTTGTGGTCTTTTCTTTCCACTTATTGCTTGCCTTGTTGCATCAACAAGAAAAGATGAAGTTTAATTACTTTTATGAAAATGAACTTAAGATTATGATTATTTTGGCAAATCTCCAATGGAAAAACCACTTTAGAATGAACAAAAAGCTTATCAAGTGAGTCATAGTACCTATGGCATGCAAAGTAATAGGAAGGAATTCTTACTTATTACTAGAATAACAATAGACTTTCATGACGCAGAAAATTGATTATCCCTTCCTGATTTGTTTGTTTTCTCCACATTCTATGGGACTGTTACACTATTCTTATAAAATTCTCTAACTCTTTATTTCCCACTAGCAATATAGTACAGCAATTACTTTCTCAGTTGACACATTATGGTGACTTGAAATGTAATCAAATAATAGAATTGATAGCATTTAAAATCCCAGAATATAGGCTTTTTAATCCAATGAAAAGTATTAAACATTAAATTACAGACAAACAGATGAAGCAGATTGCCTTAATTTGTGTATCCATATTTTTCAGGAGACTGAGGAGGGGGCCAGACAGGAAGGAATTTGGACAATTTGTTCATAACATGCAATAATCCTTTTATTTCTCTCTCATATAATTCATACATTATGTCTTATTAAAAAATTATAATATATGATGAAACTGAGATTATCAGAACCTCACAAATTTGGAAAGGGAAAGAGCACAAACACATCTTGTAAGGCTTGACATATAGTGCTCAGTAGGGGGTACTGTACAATTGTTGAGGAATGGAAAAATTTGGTCTTCAAACTCAGATATAGATATAAAATTTATTTCAAATATTTATCAGCTATATGGCAGTAGACAAGTTCCTCAGTTACAGCCAATTTAAAAATAAACACTCGATAGAATATTTCTAAAGATTAAGAAATAAAATGCACATCAAAATCTGGTTAATAGCAGATATTAAATCCTTATTAATTTTTATCATTATTGTTATTATTAGTAATTACTCCTTGACCTTAATATAAAGTGGAATTAGTAGGTATTTAATAGATACTCGTTTTTATTAGTAGTAGTGTTGCTGTTATGGGTTTTATTATTTTGTATTCCTCCTGAGCTAGATAAACACACTATATCCTGTCCCATCTACTCCTGTCATTCTTCAAAAGAGGATGATGTTTCCACTTTACATATATCTTTTCTGTATTATGGAGAGCACCAACACTATTCCTTGTACATGTGGTTGGAATAGAATAAACATGAAAATTTGAGTTACAAACACTAAGGTACCTGGGGTCCACACAGCAAAGACTGCTGATGGCCATAAGAACAAAACAGTTGCACCTCTGGTTCATTCTTGACAAGACTTCAGATGGGTGGAAAGCCAGTCTTATTTCACATAATTTTAAATAAAAATGCCCATAATAAAAATGTCTCCCACCCTCAATTTATATCTTGTTTATTTTTGAATAATGAAAATAACAAAACAACAAAGAATGATACTGTAAGAGAATTTGATGTGTAGCAGGCAAGACCTTCTCTACATCATGTTCTCAAGAATAATCCTAGAAGATAAAGAAAGCAAAGGACAAAAATATTATCTCATTATCTCAAAATAAAGCATGTTCTGCCCATGATATTCTCATAAGTAATAGAAAAAGATAAAGACTTTCTTTAGGAAGGATATTTGTAATTTCTTTTTTTGTCTCTAAGGCAAACAGATGTGTGCTTGATTAAATTCGGAGGTAATGTATTGCCATATGTTTTAGTATCGATTCTAAATTGTTTATTATCTGAAATAATTAGGCATAATCATTAAAACCACAGAAGAATATAAGATCATAGAAAATGGGGTTGTTAGCTTGAAGCTTTCCTACTATTATTTCCTTATTTTTCTTGACTCATCCAAAAGGAGAGATGACACTCTTCATAGCAGTAAAGAGGAAAATGCTGACTGATATGTGGCACACAAGACAAAGGAAAAATAGTAAACAGGCAAAAGGAGAGAGAGAGAAAGAAAACAGAGGATAAAGAGAAAAATGGGAAGCTAGACATTCAGAAGAAATCTGCAGCCAAACAACCTACCTGCAATAACAAGGGAAATGGGGAAGAAGGTTTCAGGACAAGGGCCCTGGTAAGTAAGAAAAAAGTAGAATAAAAATAAAGGAAGAATGAAAGACATTCTGAAGACAGAGCTAAAACTATTAACAATTTGAAAACAATAAAGCTGAAGTGAAGGAAGACAATAATGTCCACTAACTCCTGCCAGAAAACAAAGGCTAAAAGAAGATTCATAGAGACAAAACAAACTTAGAACATAGTTTTCTTAAAATGGAGTTATATAAAAGTAGACTCTAAAGTTACAAATAGTAAAAAAAAATCCTTCAGATAAAAAGCGGTATCATAAAAGGAAATACTCAGGCAAGAAAGAGAAATCTAACTATGGGTCACTGGTACTTGATAAAAAGCACTTTTAATATTTCATGGAAGTATCTCGCCAAGCCATGAATAGATAAGGGGGCACTGGGTATTGTGAGGTGAGATTTTTGTATAGTAACACATGATAAAAGATGTTTCAGATTTACCAAAGGGTCAATAAAACCAAATTTTTATTTTGGACTTGAGAAAGGTACATTGAAAGTTATTCAAGTGATAATACGATACAGATGAAATGATAGCATGTATAAAAAGAATGAATGATAAAAAATAAAGCTTGACTTAAATATTGTTTATAAGAGAAAGATGTAGTGTTTGGAGGAATACACTTTGAAATGTTTTAGAGAAGCTTTACTAAGAGGCAGTAAAGAGTAAAGATTAAGCATAATGATTACAAATCAGAGATTCTAGGTTCGAATCCTGGTTCTGCCATATACCAGTAAAGAGATATTGAGCAAGAAGCTTAAATACTCAGTCTCAGTTTATGCATCTATAAAATGGGAATTATAAAGTTGTTCCAATGATTAAATAAGATATTGAATATAAATAACTTGATAGTGCTTGTTACATAGTAAGTACTCAACCACTCCTACTGTTATTGCTATAATAGAACAAATGTTAAAAAATCTCAGTTATAATTATAAATAACTTTTATTTGGACTTTTAATCTCTCCGATATAATTATGTCTTGGTAAATACTCCAATAATTATACAATTTTATTAATTTAATAATAAGAAAATTGTCTTCTCTGGGAAATTTAGAATTAGGATAGGATATATATGCTTTCTTATTTTAGAATTTAGGATATATATGCTTTCTTATTTTAGAATTTAAGATATATATGTTTTCTTATTTTAAAAAACATTCATACACTGTCAACTTTATGAGAGAACAATAGACAAGGAACATGAACGAATGACATTGTAAAGACAGAAACAAAGTAAATACTCAAAAATAAAACTCCAAGGTGTCAGAAAATACAGTTGATTATACGTAAAAGCACTTTGGGGTATATAGAAATCACTTCTTATTTCCATAAATGGCTTTCAAAGAGAGATCAAAGTCTCACTTTCTAACTTCTATAGATAGATAGAAAGGTGTCTTAATGTTAAAAGGTTATCCAGGTCTACTTGAATTGAAAAAGAAACTCGTTTCAGAGCTATTCATTTTAAAATAAGTAAACAAAAACAAATAAAAGGTGTTTGATTTAAAAGTTAAAGTTCTAAATAATGACACAGATGTGAAGGAATTCTGTAGCAGCAAAAATACTTGTGATTCTATGGATAAGAATTTAGTGTATCTCTATTTCTTCCCATTATGACAAAACTTCAAAGTATAACATCAACATTCAATAAAATAAAGGTTGGGATCCACTATATAAAACACAATGGATCCTAAAAATTTAATAAGGCATATTAGATTCATTGTGCAACAATCACTCAAACGTCTTTAATTCTACTATTTCTCTATTTTCAAAGGTATTAATTCCTACTCTTTTGAATTCTAATTCTTATTTTAAATTTTTTAAACTGATAATTTTATCATTGTTCTAGTATGTTTAATTTAATGCTAAGTAGATTGATTTTCACTTTTTCTTTTCTAATAGATTTCAAGACAACAAATTGTGTTTTAAGCACTACTTTCACTGTATTGCTTAGTTCTCATTAATGTTATTTTCATTTTTATTAATTTCTATATATTCTGAAATCTTGTCTTAATATCTTTAATCTTCACTTGATTATATCAATAGGAAATTCTCATTCTGTTCTGAAGGCAGGTACTGTTTTCTTATTCACTGCTTTAATTTCAAAGTAGGACAACATCCTACACCGCTTATATGGGGTCTGCCAATGAAAATTCTCTTGGGCTCTCATAGGGCTTCCATTCTTCTTTGCCTTATCAAGTTAGCTGCTTCTGGAGGCCTAACGCAAGGCTCACAAACTGAGTTCCCAAGCCAGGTAGATAATGAAAAAGAGTGAAGTCACCCAGATGAAGACTATTAATTGGAGAGATTGCACCTCCTATAAAAAGGTCCACTGCTACTCAGCTACAGGCCATAATTCCAAGTGGCAGTGTGTGTTCAGCGTTGCCCTATCTTTTAAAAACTTAGCCAAGGTTTTAAGTGAGATTTTTATATGTTGGCAACTATTCAATGTTTTTGTACAGTTTAAAAAAGAAATAAAAATGTCTGTAGATTGAATTTGATCCAAGGCTATTCTCTGGCCAATGCCTTTGATATGGCAGGAGTTTGTTCAGAGTGACCAGCCAGATGACTTCTTCTCCTGGATATTTATTCCTCACTGGGGAAAATGAAAACCTGGATTTTAAGAGCAAAATCCTCTGTTTATATTTACCAGATATAAGATTTTCTAAATGTGATGTATTAGGGATGTGTATGGTTGTTTTACTTGCTATTTTTAAAAAAGTACTATCTTAAATTCATAACCATAAATACTGGAATTCAAAATTTTCAGAGGTTTTTACTTTTTCAGATGATGAAAAGGTTTTCAGGGTAACATCTATCATAATCCAATGAAACTAAATATAAACTTAGAACAAAGAAGATACCACTACTGTCTTCATGCTAAGTGAGTTTATAATCCTCACCTATTCTCTCAGCAATTTTATGCCTAAAAGTGTCACATTATTAACTGTCAGTCCCTTTTCCAAGAAATTGAAATAAGCATGTCTACAGTCTAGAGCAAGACTAAGCAGTAATGTTAGTCTTGTTAGTAATGTTGTAAGATAGCAAATATCTTAAAGATCAGATGGTCTTTCTTGCATCTACCCCCAATATTTCATAATAGCATGAAAGCAATAAAAACAATATCTAAATGAATGGCATGGCTGTATTCAAATAAGATTTTCTCTATTTACTAAAATATGACTTTAACTATTTTCATGAGTCACAATACATGATTCTCTTGATTTTTTTCAGCCATTTAAAACTATGAAACTATTCTTAGTTCATGGTTCCTATAAAAGCAAGTAGTAGGCCAGATTCAACCCATAGGCCATAGTTTGTTGATACTAATTTTAGAGCACCTTATTCCCAGTATCAAGATATCTTGAATACAAAAAAACTTCTTATTTTGAATAATTTAAAAATGATATTGCCAAATTATTAATAAAGTAGTTTAGAAAGCAGAGAATTAGAACAAAAGAAAGTGGATTGTCTGAAGGAACAGTTTGTCTAAAATCAGGTATGTCTTGGGGAATTATCCACATCCCACAAAGAAGCACATTACATGAAAACTGGAAATTAAATACCTGCTTACTCACTTGTGAAATTTTCTCATTATACAAATCCACAATCAAGCTGAGAGCTAAAAATTCCAATGAGGATATGTGGTATTCCTAAGGTTTTGCCAGCTCTAACTTGGGCCAAATGCCTTTGAAAATGATATTTCTGACCATCCTATCTCCTAGTAACACAGAAGAGGCAAATAAGAACCAAAAGTTGTAAGGCCAGTCCCTAGCACATGAGCAACACCATAAGTGGATGGGTTAGTAAGCATACACATACACAGGGTGGAACATAAACTTTGTGTGCAATTTACTATGTTAAACTATTTTAAATTGCACACAAACTTCATGTTCACCTTGTATATGTGCATATATATATTTTTTGGGGGGGGGTCTATTTATTTACTTATTTTTAATTTCAGGTTATTGTGAGGGTACAACCAGGTCACAATATTTGAAGATGTTAGGTAGAGTTTCTCTTGTAATTGTGTCCCACACCCAAAAGGGAGAGGACACCAATTCCTCCCTCCTTTCCCCTCCCCCTCATTCCTCCTCCCTCCAACTTGAATAGAATTAAGTTTTTCTCCAATGGATCTCCAAGAGGCAGATCCACCAACAGTATAAAATTTCCTTCTCTCTTCACACATGTGCCAGCATCTGCAACTCTGGGACTTTGTTATGTGGGCTATTCTCACTAGGGTTAAATGATATCTCAGGGTGGTTTTGATTTGCATTTTTCTGATGATTAGGAACAATGAGCATTTTTCATGTTTGTTAGCCATTTGTCTGTCTTCCTCAGAGAAGGTTCGTTCTGTTCATGTCTCTTGCCCAATAATAACATGGAATTGTTTGTTCTTTTGTTGTTGATTAATTTGATTTCTCTGTAGATCCTTATCAAGCTTTTGTGATATTCATAACATGCAGATCTCTTTCCCATTCTAAAGGTCGTCTATTTGCTTTGGTTGTTGTATACTTAGCTGTGCAAAAGTTTTTCAGCTTAATTAAGTCCCATTTGTTTATTTTTGTTATTATTGCAATTGCCACTGAAGTTGCCTTCTTCAAAAAATCTTTCCCTAGGCCAACTTCATTAAGAATTTTTCCGGCTCGGCGCCTGTGGCTCAATCAGCTAAGGCGCCAGCCACGTACACCTAAGGTGGCGGGTTCAAATCCCCAGCCCGGCCGCCAAACAACAATGATGGCTACAACCAAAAAAATTGCCAGCCGTTGTGGCGGGCGCCTGTGGTCCCAGCTACTTGGGAGGTGGAGGCAGGAGACTCGCTTGAGCCCAGGAGTTGGAGGTTGCTATGAGCTGTGATGCCATGGCACTCTACCCAGGGGGAGAGCTTGAGGATCTGTCTCAAAAAAAAAAAAAAAAAAAAAAAAAAGAAAAGAAAAGAAAATGGCAGTGTACAATGGATGAAATGTTTTTCTTAGGGAAGAGAAAGCATCACTGATGAAGAGAGGTCAGGGCAGGTAGTAAGAAGCACAACTGATGAAAACATTGCACAATTCATAAACCTGTGTGTCCAAATCATTGGGTGACTGTGAGAAGCACAGCAGACCAAGTAAACATCGATAGAGAAGCAGGAAAATCTTCACCAAAAGATCTTGGCCAACAACTCATGGCCCTTGCATCACAACAATGTACCAGCTCACACAGCACTGTCTGTGAGGGAGTTTTTAGCCAATAAACAAATAACTGTATTGGGACAGCCTCCCTATCCATCTGATCTGGCCCCCAATGACTTTTTTCTTTACCCAAAGATAAAGGAAATTTTGAAAAGACATTTTGATGACATTCAGAACATCAGAGGTAATACGACAGCAGCTCTGATGGCCATTCCAGAAAGAGAGTCCCCAAATTGCTTTGAAGGGTAGAGTAGGACCTGGTATCAGTGCATAGCTTCCCAACGGGAATACTTCAAAGGTGACTGCAGTGATATTTAGCTATGAGGTATATAGCACTTTTTCTGGTATGAGTTTATGAACTGTCAGACATTGTATGTGTGAGATCAGCCCTTCAAAGACAACAAGCAGGTGAATCCAACACCCACCCACCCATCCTACAAGTGTGTACTCAGTAGCAATCCTGTCCCAGGTACTGCCCTGGGCGTGCAGCAGAGAACAGACAGTAACCTCTGCCTGTCCAGAGCTGACGTTCTGGAAATAGTAAACAAAGAAATAATCACACGATGTTGGGTGTTGCTGGGAATGTGGTGGAGGCAGTGGATAGGGACAGGTGGCCAGGCCTCTTGGAGGGGGAGAAATTTGAGCTAAGGCTGGAGTCAAGGGAAGTTTGAGTGTTGTACAAATTTGGGAGAAGTATAAAAGTCCTTAGGTTGAAACTTCTGCTTTTCTAAAGATCAATTCTGAAACCATTTTATGTATATTGTGGGTTGAAGGAACTAAATATATGGCAGAAAAGGGACACAAATATAAAAGAGGAAGTTAAGTGAAGGCTCTGTGATTTTGCATTCAGATTAGAAATATTGACATGAACTCATGCCTTTTCTGTATACATCTGTCCTCAGCGCCCTGAAGAGCTGTGTCTAATTTCCCAGGGCTGCCATAGTGAAGTTCCACAAACTGGTGGCTTGGGATACAGTGTATCGTCTCACAGAAGTCCAAAGTCAGGGCATTGCAGGGCCATGCTCCCTCTGAAGGCGCCAAGGAAGGGTCATTCTGGGCTCTCACTGGCTTCCTGCAGCCTCAGACATCCCTTGGCGTGTGGCAACACCTCCACCCCCCACCACGTCCTCATGGTGGTTTACCCTGAGTGTCTGTCCCTGTGTTCACATTGCCCCTTTTTATAGGGACCCCACCCCCGATGACTTCATCTTTTTTTTTTTTTTGAGATGGAGTCTCAAGCTATACCCCTGGGTAGAGTGCCATGGCATCACAGCTCATAGCAACCTCCAACTCCTGGGCTCAAGCGAGTCTCTTGCCTCTGCCTCCCAAGTAGCCGGGACCACAGGTGCCCGCCACAACGCCCGGCCATTTTTTGGTTGCAGCCATCATTGTTGTTTGGCTGGCCTGGGCTGGGGATTCAAATCCACCACCTTAGGTGTACGTGGCTGGCGCCTTAGCTGATTGAGCCACAGGCACCGAGCCATGACTTCATCTTAATGACCTCTTCTGTTAAGACCATATGAGAGAGACCCCATTCTGAGATCCTGGGCAGGTCAAGACTCCAGCGTCTTTTTTCTGGGGGACACAGTTCAACTCTAACAGCCTGTAAGCTTCTGGGCACACCAGGTGCTCTGTTCCTGGGTCCTTTGCCATGCACCTTCCTCAGGGAAGAAGATCAGATGCCCACCCACCCGCTCACAGGTACAGAGGCCAGGGGACACGGCTGGCCTCACAAAGGGTGTTAGGGTCAGGGCTGGGCTGGGCCCAGGTCTCTGACTCCTGAGTCTGGGCTCTCCTGCTCCTTTGCTCTGGCCCAGCTATCAGAGGCCTCCCTGACCAACCAGGCACACTCAGCCCTTCCCTCCTCATCCCCTCTGGCTCTTTGTTCCATGCCAGCCCCCCCGACCTCTTGCAACTGCTACAGCCTTTGCTTGCCTCCCGATCTCTGCAAGGGTCTCTCACCTCCTCAGGTATCTGCTCCAGTGAGGCATCCCTAGCCACCAAATCTAAAAGCACACACTTGGCTCAGCACCTGTGGCTCAGTGGGTAGGCTGCCAGTCACATACACCAGAGCTGGCAGGTTCGAATCCAGCCAAAGCCTGCCAAACAATGACAACTACAACCAAAAAAATAGCTGGGTGTTGGGCGCCTGTAGTCCCAGCTACTTGGGAGGCTGAGGCAAGAGAATCGCTTAAGCCCAAGAGTTTGAGGTTGCTGTGAGCTGTGACACCACAGCACTCTACCCAGGGTGACATAGTGAGACTCTGTCTCAAAAAAATAAATTAAGGTACACTCCATCTTGGCTCTTCCTGTCCCCTCTCCACAGCACTTCCCGCCAGAAGGTTTCATGATCCCATTTGCATGGATAAGGCGGGTGTGGCATGTCCAAGCTGGAGGGGCAGGACCCAGGACTAAGATCAAACCAAGTGGTCCTGTCCTTCAGAGTTCCCAAAGGGAAAGGAGTGGGTCTCCTTCCTCTGCCCTCCCGCCAGTGCATACATAATGAGGGCCTGGGATTTCAGTTGATGGGAAAGGGTTTGGAAGCCCCAGTGGACCTGGGTAGGGCACCCTGCGATGTCCAATGTCCACCTTTTCCCACTAGAGGGCACTGTGGGACAGACGCTCAGGCAGGACCAGACCAAGGTCTGCGTGACAGGTCTGGGAGCTGAGATGGTAGGTGACAGGTCTGGGGCTCTGCAATGGCAGGTGTCACAATGCTTTTCCTTTGTGATAGCTACCCCATTGGGTCCTCACAGTAAAACCAGAAACTAGGTAGCATCAGCACACCCACTTTACATGTTGAGAAACCAAAGCTCAGTGTTGTCAAGTCATTTGTCCCAAGTCACCAAGTTAGAAATGGCAGAGTCAGGGCTTCAATTCAGCCCTGATCCCAGAGCCCACACTGTTGACCACATGACCCTCCTCCTCCCCAGCCATTTAGGTGGGTCCCTTCAGCCCAATGAGATTTGCCCAGCTTGCTGAGGGGGGAGTGATCTCCCCTAAACGAATTACTTCTGGAAGATACTAGGCCATGGTGCTGCCAGTGGGGGCCAGGAGGAAGGGAATCCAGACCACAGAGCCAGGAGTTCTGTTCTGTCTCCTGGCAGGGCCGGTCCTCTGGGAACCTTCCAGGCTTATTAATAACCCGCTGAGTCAGGGGCTCTTGAGTTTCAGCATCATAAGACTCCCAGGCTGAGCATGGCTGGGATATTCTTGACTTGCCCTCCCTCCCACCTGCACGGCCAACCCCTCGCTGGGAGCTCCTTGGGTCTAAGTGGCCACATGGCCTGGGCTATATCTCTTCCCTGGATTGTGGAGAAGTAGTAAGAACCAGGTTCAGTGGGTAATCAGACAGAGCTCCTGAATGGTTTGACACATGGGAGGGGCTCAGAAGCCAGAGTTGTCCTTCCAGAAAATGCTGTTTTGAGGGCTTGCCATATGGCCAGTTGGTCCTGGGGGTTTAGGAGAGCTGAGCCCTGGCCAGCAGCCTCAGCACAGTGGGGTTGGCTGGGGCCAGTCACAAGCTGGGCTCGGTTTGAGCTTTCCTGGACATTTGGAATTGGGTCTGGGAGATGCTAGTCATGTGGGCTGGGCACTGGCTGGCTGGAGAGAAAGTGGACTCAGGGCTGAGGGTGGCAGTGACAGCAGAGGCGGCCGGTCTACAAAGGACAACATGAGACAGACATAGCAAAAAATAGTCACGCCCAGAGAGAGGGCTCCCAGCTTCTATCTCTTGGGCCTTCATACCCCTTTCCACCCTAGTCTCTAGGAGACTGCCCTGTATCCCTGGGCCCAGCCCTCTGTGAGGTCCTGCAAGGCAGATGAAAGGAGGGGCTCTTAACCAGTGCACCCTCCGGCATTCCAGCAGTCATGGTTTGAACACATTTGCTGAGGGCCTCCCAGGCCCCACTCTGAGTGTAACACATGTGCCATCTCCCCAAATCCTCACACAGTCCCTATAAGGTGGGTACTTGGTTCTCTTCATTTTACAGATAAGAAAACTGAGGCCCACAAGGCAAAGTCACCCACCACGAAGTAATGGAGCCAGGCTTCAAACCCAGGTCCGGATGGATGATTCCAAAGCCCTGACACTTAGCCTTGATTCTATATATATATATATATATATATATATATATATATTTTTTTTTTTTTTTTTAAGAGACAGAGTTTTACTTTGTTGCCACTGTAGCCACTGAGCTATAGGTGCTGAGCCCCCAGGGAGGGGGCTCCTGGGACAGGAAGGGGTTCATGGCAACATGAAAGCTGAATGTTTGCTCCCACTGTTTGTACAGGGCCATGGCATCACAGCTCACAGCAACCTCCAGCTCTTGGGCTTAGGCAATTCTCTTGCCTCAGCCACCTGAGTAGCTGGGACTACAGGCACCTGGCTATTTTTGTTGTAGTTTGGCTGGGACTGGGTTCAAACCCACCACCCTCAGTATACGGGGCTGGCACCCTACTCACTGAGCCATAGGCACTGCCCATTAGCCTTGATTCTAAACTTATTCAGTGTGGCATCTGTAGGGTTTGTTGAAGGAATTCATGAATGAATAAAAGAACTTTAGGCTCGACGCCTGTAGTTCAGTGGCTAGGGCACCAGCCACACACACCAGAGCTGGCGGGTTTGAACTCAGCCCAGGCCTGCCAAACAACAATGACAACTACAACCAAAAAATACCCAGGCATTGTGGTGGGTGCCTGTAGTTCCATCTTGGGAGGCTGAGGCAAGAGAATCACTTAAGCCCAAGAGTTGGAGGTTGCTGTGAGCTGTGACACTACAGCACTCTACCCAGGGCAACAGCTTGAGACTCTGCTCTCTCCCCACCCCCCAAAAAAAACTTCATACCTGACAAGTTCCTCTTTTCATCCCTGACCCAGGCCCTTGGCACCCATCCCCATGCACATACAGAGTCTCCCCAAGGCCATGCTACTGGCACATTTGATCCATGACAGGGAACTCTGTGAACACTGTCCCCTACTCAGGTCCTGCCCACAGCTTGTTGAGCCCAGGAGAGTCCTTATCAGTCAGGCTCATAGGCCTCCCAAAGCCCACAACTGGCAGCCCACCCTGTCCAGACCTCTGGTAAGCCATGTTATCAGGGTACACATTCCCCGCCAGGCCTCTCCCCTTAAGGAGGGGGAGATAAAGCTTCTACTTTCCGGCCAAGTGGGGAGGGGGGCTCCTGGGACAGGAAGGGGGTCATGGCAACAGGAAAGACTGGTGTGGGGCTTTTAGGCCTAGGACCTTCTCAGGAGGTGACCCCCTGGGGGCCAGAAGGGGGGGACAGCTGCTTCCTGGGAAGCCAAGAGGCTGTATGTTTGCTCCCAGGAGCCAGGATGTGGCTGATAAGGGGGTTCGGCCAGAGGGTCTCAAATCACCTTCCTCCAGGAACCTAGGTGACCTGGCTTAGCCTGGCAGCACCCATCTGTCCATTGCTGTCCCCAAGCCCAGCCAGTATGAATGACGGGGATTAGGCTCGAAGATCAGATGAGCGAGGGTGCTTCAGATAACAAGCACGCAGGTGAGGGCCCAACGGCTGGGGTTTTCTGACTTCATATAAACTATAGACTCCCTTTCTTTCTTCCTTTTTGAGACAGAACCTCAAGCTGTTGCCCTTGGTAGAGTGCTATGATGTCATAGCTCACAGCAACCTCCAACTCTTGGGCTTAAGTGATTCTCTTGCCTCAGCCTCCCAAGTATCTGGGACTACGCACCCACCACAATGCCTGGGTACAGGCACTGAGCCTAAACTCCCTTTCTTTCATGGCATACTTGATGAGTCAGGTTTGGTGGTGGTGGTGGTTAAAGAATTTGGAGACAGGGCAATGCCTGTGGCTCAAAGAGGTAGGGCGCTGACCCCATATGCTGGAGGTAACAGGTTCAAACCCAGCCCTGGCCAAAAACTGAAAAAAAAAAAAAACAATTTGTAGATAGGACTCAGGTGGCCTGGGTTGAACCTTGGAAAAAGGCTCAGTATAGAGCCTGACACCTTGCAGGCACAACTGTAGGACGTGCACACTTGACACTAATTAGATGGCAGGAACGTGCCAGTCTTTTTACACGGGATGAGTATACTCAGTCCCCCTCAGCATTCCAGGAACAAGATACAATTGTTATTCCCATCATATAAGTGAAGAAACTGAGGCTTCGGTTGATGAAGTCACTTGCCCAGGGTCACACAGATCTAGGAGGAAGAACAGGATGGGATCCCAGTGTTTGACTCCAGCACGTGAGTTCCCCTATCACTGCATTCAAGTGGATTCAGGACTCCAAGTCTATGCAGGAGATGTTTCACTTCTCCAGGGGTCCCATTGATCCCCAACCATGGCCAAGTATGCAGACGGAAGCCTATTGCCTGGACGCAGTGGCTTGCACCTGTAATCCCAGCACTCTGGGAGGCCGAGGCAGGTGAATTGCCTGAGCTCAAGAGTTTGAGACCAGGCTTGGTGCCTATAGCATGTGACAGGTGCCTGTAGTCCCAGCTACTTGGGAGGCTGAGGCAAGAGAATCGCTTAAGCCCAAGAGTTTGAGGTTGCTGTGAGCTGTGATGCCAAGGCACTCTACTGAAGGCGACATGGTGACTCTGTCCTGCCCCCCCAAAAGGAAGAATCTATCAATGTCACTTACCATTGACACTCATCAGTGTCACTCACCACATTAACTGATGAAAAGAGGAAATGCCATTTTAACAGATACTGAGTAAACATTTCAAAGGTTTGACATGCCCTCATTCATGACCTAGCCTCTCAGAAAATCAGAAATGGAGGGGCAAACAATAGTAGTTTCCCTCTGAGATTAGAAACGGAAATGTAATGTTTAATACTATCAGTGCTGTCCCACAGAGACTACTGAGATCCTATACTAGTCATAAGATGAGAAAAAATAAAAACATAAGGATTGGGAAAGAGAAAATCAAACACATTATTTTCAGATTCAATGAACTATACTAAAAACCCAAAGGGAAAGTTTAGCAAGATATCTACATAGAAGAACAATATACAAAATTAATTGCATTTCTGTATACCAGGAACAAACAAACAGAAAATGTACAGTAAAAAAAGGACCCCATTTGGGCGGTGCCTGTGGCTCAGTGGGTAGGGCACCAGCCCCATATATTGGTTCAAACCCAGCCCGGGCCAAACTGTAACAAAAAAATAGCCGGGCGTTGTGGTGGGTGCCTGTGGTCCCAGCTACTCAGGAGGCTGAGGCAAGAGAATTGCCTAAGCCTGGGAGTTGGAGGTTGCTGTGAACTATGATGCCACAGCACTTGACCGAGGGTGACAAAATGAGACTCTGTCTCAAAAAAAAAAAAAAAAGGGACCCCATTCACAAGAACATGAAAATTTTAAGTAATCTAAGAATGAGCCTAATGAAATATAGATAAGAATTAGGCAGGAAACTATACAGCTTCATATGAAGAAGTTAAGGAAGATTTAGATAAAAGGGGACATAGCCTCCTATTAGGAAGGCCTGACATGATGTAGCTGCCAGCTCCTCATGAATTGATGTAGAGACAGTATACTTCCAATCAAAGTCCCAAGAGAAGCATTTTTTTTTTTTGATTACTTGAACTCAGGAGTTGGAGACCAGCCTGAGCAAGAGACCCTATCTCTAAAAATAGTGGGCACCTGTAATAGCTAGGAGCTACTCGGGAGCCTGGGGCAAGAAGATCACTTGAACCCAAGAGTTTGAGGTGCCGCTCGGTGCCTTTAGCACAGTGGTTACAGCACCAGCCACATACACCAAGGGTGGTAAGTTTGAACCTGACCTGGGCTAGCTAAAACAACGATGACAACTGCAACAAAAAATAGCCAGGCATTGTGGCAGGCGCCTGTAGTCCCAGCTGCTTAGGAGGCTGAGGCAGGAGAATCACTTAAGCCCAAGAGTAAGAGGTTGCTCTGAGCTGTGACACCAAGCACTCTACCCAGGGTGACAGAGTGAGACTGTGTCAGAAAGAAAGAAGGAAGGGGGGGGGAGGGAGGAAATGAGAAAGCAAAGGACCAAGATACTCCAGGAGAAGAACACCAAACGGCAAATGCCAATCTCATACTGGGACTTCTGAAGTTATAGAATTAAAATACTATGACATTTGGGCAGCAATAAATTAATTTTTTATGAGATAGAGTCTTATTCTGTCACCTGGGTAGAGTGCTGTGGCATCATCATAGCTCACAGCACCCTCAGACTCTTGGGCTAAGCTGATTCACTTGCTTCAGCCTCCCCAGTAGCTGGAACTACAGGTGCCTGTCATGTCGCCAGCTAATTTTTCTATTTTTAGTAGAGACAGGGTCTTGCTCTTGCTCAGGCTGGTCTCGAACTTCTGCGCTCAAGCAATCCACCTGCCTTGGCTTCCCAGAATGCCAAGATTACAGGGATGAGCTGCTGTGCCCAGGCAAAATTTAGATTTTCCTAATCAAAAGACAAAATAAAAAACATAAACAGATGAGTTGCTAAGTGAGGAAAGATATTTTAATATATATAACTGACAAAGAATATACTGTATAAAATATAGAAGACACTCTGAAATCAGTAAGAAAAGGACAAAAAATACTAACAGGAAAATGGGAGAGATACGTGAACAGGCATTTCACAGAAGAGGAAATGTAAATAGTGAACGCTCTACGATGCCCAACTTCCTTAAAGATCAGGGAAAGGCACGTCAAAGCCAAATGAGATGGCTCGGCGCCTGTGGCTCAAT
>CAUYQV010062749.1:0-27343 GCA_963574575.1 Galagoides demidoff
AGGCGCCCGCCACAACGCCTGGCCATTTTTTGGTTGCAGCCATCATTGTTGTTTGGCGGGCCCGGGCTGGGGATTCGAACCCGCCACCTTAGGTGTACATGGCTGGCGCCTTAGCCGATTGAGCCACAGGCGCCGAGCCGAAACCAAATTTCAAAAACACAAATGAGATCAAGCCTTTGCTACTGCCCTAAATGCCTCCTGAAAAACACCCGATAACAAGATAGAACCAAAGACTTCTCCTAATTCATGTTTTAAGTGTGACAAAGAAGGATACTTCGTTAAAGCATGCCAAAACCCCAACCCCACACCTGTCTAATATGTGGGGAGAAGGGTCACTGGATATAAGAATGTCCCAGAGCCCCTCGAGGCTCACTATATTCCACTCCAGCTAGACCTCTTCTTGAGTCCAGTTTGGAGGACTAAGCCTTCTTGGTATGGTCACAGAAGACTGAAGATGCCTGGTCATGGTGGTAGGAGGTAAACAGGTGTCCTTCTTACTGGGAGGCCACATACCTCACTTTGCCAAAATTCCCTGGGAATCTTGTCCCAGCCTGTGATGAAGGACTCATTTTGTGGCCATTAAAAACTCAGACTTTCCCTTGTACTCTCCTTAATACCTCTTTTCCTCACTCCTTCCTTCTACTGTCTCATTGTCCAACTCCCATATCAGAAGAGACATTCTCTCTAAATTTTGTTCCTCTTTAAAAATCTCCTTCCCTCAACCCCTATCTCAAGCAGGCACCTCCCTCTACTTTATACTCACTCCTTCCACTCAAAAGGAGGCTGCTACTTTCCCTCATTAGCCCATCTCCTGTAGACCCTATAGTGTGGGACACAACATATTCCTCAGTAGCTAGGCACCATATTCTGACTTCCATTTGGCTGAAGCTTGGAAACCCAATAGTCCATCCTCTTAGAAGGACAAAAGGGCCTCCAGCCCACTATTTCATGTCTACATAAGTCTGGCTTACTATAGCCCACCAATTCTCTATATAACACCCTAATCTTCCCATGTGCAAGCCAGATGGCAGTAACCATCTTCATATTATTAATCAAGTGGTGCTTCCGATCCATCTGGTTGTTCCCCATTTCTACACACTCCACTCTTACGTCCCCTCATCCACCACCTCCCACACAGTTTTATAACATAGATTACTTCTTTCCCATTACTTTGGCTGTCAATTCCCAGGATCTTTTTGATTTTACATGGACTGACCTGTTGACTCATACAGCTCAGCAACTAACATGAATGGTTCTCCCCTAAGGATTCAGAGATAGTCCTCATTTCTTTTGTCAAACCTTAACTACAGTTATGAACTCCAGATGTTTCTCCCAGTACTCCATTACAGTATGTTGATGACCTTTTACTCTTGCTGCATTGCAATCTAATACTATCAAGCTTTTCAATTTCCTGGGAGAAAACGTATACCAAATTTCTTCACATGAAGCTCAATTATATCTCCCTACTATTTATTTATTTATTTAAGTTTTATGTTAGGCTCACAGACTAAAGCCATTGCAATTGATCAAAAACTCTTATCTCTTATCATTTCTCTTCCCTTACCTTCTGCTAAACAAGAAATATCTCTTTTCCTTGGTTTAGCAGAGTATTTCTAATTGTGGATTCCTAATTTTAGCCTCTTAGCTAAATCTCTTTATGAGGCTGCCTGGGGAGTCCCCTCAGAGCCAATTGACTAATATGCCATCAAAATACCCTTGTTAAGCTTAGATAGGTTCTCATCTCTGCTCCTGTCTTAGTCCTGCCAGATCTTGCTAAGCCCTCCAATAGTGGAAAGGCACGACTATTGGGTTATCAGGGCAACATTTTGGCTCACATATTTGACCCATGGCCTGTCTCTTCAAACATTTAGATTACAATAGGGGATGGCCAACATGTCTACTAGCTCTGGGTGCAACCACCATTCTGAGTCAAGAAGCATAGAAGTTAACTTTTTCCCAGACTGTGAAAGTCTATTCCTCTCATTCTCTGTTAGACCTCATTTTATCATGGAAGACCACATAACTTCTATCTCCTTCTCACCATCAATAAATATTCTTCATCCTCATGGAGGCTCCTCATGTTATCTTAGTCCATTGTCCTACTTTTAATCATACTGCCCTCTTCCTCTTATCCTCAACTGAACCTTCATATGTATGTACGGATATGTAAGAATACAAATAACTGCATTTCCTGAATATCAGCAACTCCTCTGTCCCTGAGTTTTTAGATACTTGATGATAGGTACTTTATCTCTCAAAGAAAGCATGTAGCAGGCTATCCAGTGGTCTCAGAACAAGGGTTCATTGAGACATAGCACTTATAAGCTGGTACCTTCTCTCAGAAGGCAAATTAATACCCACTCAGACTCAAAATACAGATACCATATCCTACATTCTCATGTTGCAATGTGGGAAGGAAGAGCATTTTTAACTACCCTTATTTCCTCCATCACTAATGCATACCTAAAGTTTAAACTCCTTCAGGCAGACAATTGACCAACACAATAACCATCAGACATTGTAAAGGACATCCGACAGACACTAGTCCCATTTCCCAAGGGAATCAAAAGGCTGACAGAGAAGCCAAGCGAATTGCCCTCATATAGATAGCAGAATCACAACTGCTTGTTGTTCCCTCAATATACATAACATATACAGAATAAGAAGGTCAGACATATCTTTGTTTTGGGCAGTGTCGGAGGGACCCTGCTTAACAGCAGCAGGAAAACTAATCCTCCCCCTAAGAGCACTTCTGAAATCTTCTCTAAAATCTATAACTTCTTTCAAAACCTCTCCTCACATTTTTTCAACCTTTGTAACCTGCCCCAGCATGTCCCCACAAACTCCAGGACATTACTCAATCTTGCTTCCTGTGTTTACGAGTTCCTTCACAAGAATCTATTCACTATTCCTGGTGTCTAATCCACCAGGCATGAGGTCAACCCCCCTGGCCAAGATTGGAAGGTAAAACTTCACCCATATTCCCCCTATTAAGCACTTTAAATACCTTTTATTCTTTTTTTTTTTTTGAGACAGAGCCTAAAGCTATCCCCCTGGATAGAGTGCTGTGGCATCACAGCTCACAGCAATCTCCAACTCCTGGGCTCAAGGGAGTGTCCTGCCTCAGCCTCCCAAGTATCTGGGACCACAGGCGCCTGCCACAATGCCTGGCTATTTTTTGGTTGCAGCCATCATTGTTGTTTTGGCAGGCCCGGGCTGGATTTGAACCCGCCACCTTAGGTGTATGTGGCTGGCGCCTTAGCCACTTGAGCCACAGGAGCCGAGCCAATACCTTTTATTCTTTATCAACACCTTCTGGGTGGTTTGAGGGCTTTCTTGCCACTTCTAAACAGGCACAGGACATTAATTCTTATGTTCTTAACCACATCATTCCCTGGTTTCAGGCTCCCACTAATGCTACAGTCATACAATAGGACCACTTTCACCTTGAAAATCACCCGGGGAGTCTCCAATGCTTTAAATATTGAATGGAAGTGCCATATCCCTTATAGACCTCAACCTTGATGAAAAATAGAGAAATCAACTCTATCTTGAAAGTCCACCTAGCCAAGTTCAGTTAAGAAACAAAATACAGCTGGGTTAATCTTTTCACCATTTCTCTCGTGCACATTAGATCAATGTCAAGGGCTCTTTCCTTTCTTAGCCCTTTGGAACTCATGCATGGTAGACCTTTTCTGATAGGAAACTTTCTAGTCTCTCCTCATTCACTGGGAGATAACATCCCCACCCTGACACTGGTCTTCTATCTATTCAGTAAACAGGCAGACACAATTCTTCCCAAATCTTTCTCCACATCCCCTTTGCCCCATTTCTTGGGCCTGGCAACTTGGTCCTCTTGAAAGACACAGCACATGAACCCTGCATCCAAAACGGATGATCCCCTATCAAGCAGTTTTGACCACACCAACATCTAAATTACAGGGTCATTCTATCTGTTATCATACCTCTAGGCTCAAGTGGGAACCACCAACTGTGACAGAAACAGTGATCACTCATCCATCTCCAGCCATTATAGAAGTGCTCTGCTGGCACCAAGCAAGATCAAACCCTTCAGGATTCAAGAAGACATCGAGCTGTGAGCCACTGTTTCCTCTATGTCTTCTCCTTATCCATCACCCTCAGACCCTGATTATTTCTACTATGTTATTCTCTGTCTTTTGGAGAAGGTTCCTCCTCCCAACCGGCCCAATACTGAAGATGAACTCTTGGAATTTATACAAGAAGCTTTCCTCCAAGGGGATCTTAAAGAGTTCCCTCCAGCGCTTATATCAATTTGGCTTACTTAGTGATTCCTCTCTTTCTTGATTTACACATGATGCTGCCTTTAGTGTTCTTTGCCTCATTCGTCTTCTCTTATTATTGTTCAGCCTCTGATCTCCCTAAGGTCCCTAGTCATCAACATCCTAACCATATCCGTAATATTACCCATCAGCTTCTCAAGTCTACAAATCCTGCCCTCACTAGGAACTTCTGGCTTTGCTTTTTGCCTTCAGCCAAATGCTATATGGCTACTCCTGTTCCCCCACGTGTTGGGACTTAGATAACATGTCTTTTTATCACAAAATATGGGGAGGAGACACCTCGAAACTTTCATGACTAAACAACCTTTATGACATTAAAATTTCTGACATGACTAGAATGACTTTTACTGGAGGAACAACTCAGCTTTTTCAGCTCTTCTTACAGGAGATAAATTCACATACCTCTCTATCATCTCCAAACCCATCATCCTCAAAACCTCATTAACTCATCAAACCCATATCTTTATTTCTCACAGTCAGCCTGAGGGCATTCCCTTAAGGCAATGAAGTCCACAACTTCACAATTTCTCCCTTGAAATCAATCCGTTTAATGATTATGTTACTGCTAATATCCTTTATTTGGGACAGAAGCCCCCTGTTTTAAAAAAATATATAGTCAATTTTTTGAAACTCCCAACTCATTACATAGACTTTCCCAAATACTCTTACCTCTCTGTATTGGCAGGCCACACACTTGTAAAATTTTTCCTTGGAAAAATTAACCAAGGCTCATCAAGCTCCTGCTGAAATATACCATTAATATTCACTCCTTTCAACTCCAAGTTTTGGGTGGATCTAGATGACAGTTTTTTTTTTTTTGAGATGGAGTCTTACTTTGTCCCCTTTGGTAGAGCAAGGTGGCATCACTCTTGAGCTTAAGCAATTCTCTTGTCTCAGCCTCCCTAGTAGCTGGGACTACAAGTGCCTGCCACAACACCCAGCTATTTTTAGAGATGGGTTCTCACTCTTGCTTAGGCTGGTCTTGAACTCCTGAGCTAAGGCAATTCACCTGCCTTAGCCTTCCAGAATGCTAGGATTACAGGAGTGAGCCACCATGCCTAGCCTTTGATGACAAACTTTTATTCATAGAAAATGCCACTTTGTCCCATATACATATAAACACTCAGAGTCCCTTTCAACCTTTAATGGGCATTGTTCTGAGTGGGACCCTTTCAGTATGGGATACTAAAAATAACCAATTGAGTTTCCTCTTTTCTATTGATAACCATATCTGGTTGAATAACCAGGGAATTTTCTTTCTTTGTGGAACAAACACATATTTCATTCTCCCAACTAATTGGACAGGCATTCAACATCCTAATTTACCTTACCAAAAATTTCCAAATAGCCCCTAATAATCAATTCTTTCTAGTTCATCTATGAACCTCTGTAAGAGCCAAAAATTTTACATTTAACCTTCTATTAATATGCCTAGAGTTTGCTCCTAGAGTAAGCACAGTTACCACATTATTAACCTATTACCAACACTTATCTCGAGAACTGGCAGATAGATTACAAGACATCACCCAACAATTAAATAATTCACAAGATCAAATAGATTCATTGGAAGGCATTGTCCTCCAGAATTAGTAAGTACTAAAACTCCTAACTGATGAAAAAGGAGCCCTCTGCATGTTCCTAGAAGAGGTATACTCTGTGTATACAAAAAAGTCAGGTATAATACTTGATGAAGCAGAAAACCTTAGAATGATCCACAAAATCCATCAGCAGTTGTCAGATTCTTGGGGATCCTGGTTCTTTAAGCTCCTCTGGATGTCCTGCCTTCTCCCTTTAAAGGAACCTTTGTTCATGCTTCTTTTCAGCCTAACCTAAAGTCCATGCCTATTAAAAAGTCTAATTCTTTCCTTCAAAAGTGTGTACCATCTATATAACTAACAATTATGTTAAAGATTGTTAACATCTTTTACTACAGATGCCACAGATATCAAATCATTCCTCAACATCGTAATTTCTCATAACTCCATAGGGACATCTCTACGCCCACTCTCAGCAGGAAGAAGCTCCAGAAGAACTGACCACCACTCCCTCAGCAAACCCAGAATTTTCTTTTCCCTTTTTCTTTTAAGACCAACAAGCTGGAATGCTAGTTTTTCTGTGGCTCTGGCAGGTCTGGGCATTCACTAAGCAAAGATCAGAAATATTTTTGTTTTTCTGGTGCTTTTAAAACATTCCTTCCAGGTTACAAAAGATTTCCAGCAAATAACCCTCCAACCTTTTACAAGGCCTCTAGCAGATAACCTGTTGATCTCTTGCACCACAACTGCAGTCCCTGGCCTATGACTGGCACGCACAACACCCTGAATTACCAAGCTATGACTGCACACCTGCTGCCCCCTCAGCTGCACGTCCGCCATGCCCTGAATTGCTTTAAAAGAGCTCCCCTTGCAGCCCACTAGCTTGCAGATATTTTAATAAATCCCTGCTTTTAACTGTACTTGGCCTGTTTTTTTTTTATTTTACGGCACCTTCAAGTCTAACACTCACAAATTAATAAAGAACTATGCTTGAAAAGGTTAAATTATTGAAAATATTCTTGGAAAAATTACTGTGAATATATTTTAAAAATAAAAAGAAAATAGGGGCTCAGCACCTGTAGCACAATGGTTATGGCACCAGCTACATACACTGAGGCTGGTGGGTTCAAATCTAGCCCTGGCCAGCTAAAACAACAAGGGCAACTGCAATAAAAAGTGGCCAGGTGTTGTGGTGGGCACCTGTAGTCCCAGCTACCGGGAGGCTAAAGCAAGAGAATAGCTTAACCCAAGAGTTTGAGGTTGCTGTGAGCATGATACCATGGCAGTCTACCAGGGGCAACAAAGTGAGACTTTGTCTCAAAAAAAAAAAAAAAAAGAAAATGGGTTAATTACAAGAACGAAAATTAGATTATTGATGATTAGAAGAGACTCTTTTACTCAAGTGTTAAAGAAATTTGCCCTCCCCCAAATCAATAAGGCAATTTTTTTTTTTGAGACAGAGTCTCATTATGTTGCCCTTGGCAGAGTGCCGTCACAGCTCATAGCAACCTCAAATTGGGCTTAAGTGATAATCTTGCCTCAGCCTCCTAAGTAGCTGGGACTACAGGTGCCCACCCAGCTATTTTTTTGTTGCAGTTGTCGATGTTGTTTAGCTGGTCCAGGCCAGGTTTGAATGCACAAGCTCCAGAGCATGTGGCCAGTGTTCTAACCACTGAACTATAGGCACCCACTAGTAAAAACTTTTGTCATTCGACATAACACTGGCACTCTGCCCAGGGGGATAGCTTGTGGCTCTGTCTCAAAAAAAAAAAAAAAAGTTAAAAGAACTCCCATATGTGGAAAAAAATGGTTGCAAGTAATATAGCCATGTTTTTGTGAATGAGTTCAGTTTGAAAAGACTATAGAGAGTACAATTTCATACATATTTCATTCTGGAAATGGTAGAAAAATAGAGATCATAAGAATATTAGAGGGCTACTAGGGGTTTGTAAAGGAGCAAGTTCAATAGGTAAAGAAGATGTAATAAAAAAGGCAGACGTTAGCTGGGCATTGTGGCAGGCACCTGTAGTCCCAGCTACTTGGAAGGCTGAGGCAAGAGAATCACTTAGGCCCCAGAGTTTGAGGTTGCTGTGAGCTGTGACACCATGGCACTCTACTGAGGGCAACATAGTGAGACTGTTTCAAACAAACAAACAAACAAACAAAAGAAAAAAAAAGACACAGAAGCAACTATATTAATTTCAGAGAGAGAAAGATGAGAAAGCCAGAAAGTTTATCAAGAATAAAGATTATATGATGGGCATTGTTGCTCATACCTGTAATTGTAACACTCTGGGAGGCTGAGGTGGGTGTATTGCTATAGCTCAGGAGTTTGAGACAGCCTGAGCAAGAGCTGGACCCTCTCTCTACTGAAAATAGAAAAACTCATCTCAGTGCCTGTAGGTCAGTGGTCAGGGTGCGAGCCACATACACTGGGGCTGGCAGGATTGAAACCCTGCTTGGGCCTGCCAAAAAACAATGACAACTGCAACAACAACAACAATAAAAATAGCCAGGCATTGTGGCAGGCACCTGTAGTCTCAGCTACTTGGAGGCTGAGGGAAGAAAATCACTTAAGCCCAAGAGTTGTAGTTGCTGTGAGCTGTGATACCACAGCACTCTACTGAGGGCAACATAGTGAGATTCTGTGTGTCTCAAAAATATAAAATAGAAAAACTAGCCGTGTGTTGTGTCAGGCATATGTTATCCCAGCTACTTGGGAGGCTGAAGCAAGAGGATTGCTTGAGCCCAAGAGTTTGAGGTTGTTGTGAGCTATGATGCCACAGTACTATACCCAGGGTTGCAGAGTGAGTCTCTGTCTCAAAAAACAAAACAAAACAAACAAACAAAAAAAACCCATCATGTCTTCAGAGTCTCCTCTCTGTTCCTCTCTGAGCCTTCCTTTTCCATCTCATTCCAGGTATTATGGTTGTTCTCAGTTCCCAGTGGAAGCTTTTCCACATACAGGTTAGGTTTCTGTCACAATTTTTGAATCATCACTAGATGGAAATATCAGAGAAAATAGAAATGTTATCTCTGTTGTTCCCCTGTGAGTGCCACGCATGGAGTGGATCAAGAGCAACAAAGAAGACTCTGCTTTATATGAATTTCACTAATGACTTAATAAATCTCACAAACTCATCTATCCACTTGACTACTTTCATATAAAATCCACCTCTATTTTAATCTGAAGAGGTATTAAATGTGAAGATGAACATAACTCTTTTTTCCCCCTTTTTTCCTTGTAGGGATCAGTGTGAAACTTGCCTTTTTCCCCTTAGTTGGTTCAGTGAAGGATCAACTCACAATTATGGCAGATTAAGAAGAGAAAGGTTTATTTCCAAATACTATATGTATGGGGGGAAACCACAGGGGTGAAGACACAAAGTCTCTGTGATAGTAAGAGACCTTTATAGATGCCTTTTGGACGGGGAGGGGGAGAACGTGGAAAGTATACATGCATCGGGTGGTTGCTAGAGAGGATGTGAGTAGATGAGTGGTAGCAGATTGATTTGTAGGTTAACCTAAGAGACAGGTGGTCTGCTTCAAAGGACCCTAGAGCCAGACCTTTTAGCATGCAATAAGGAAGTCAGCAGACCCCTCTGATGCCCAATCGGACTACTCAGGTTTTACATAGAAAAAGGAAAGACCTCTTCCAATGGTTTCTTTTTGCTTTCTTTCTCTCTCTCCCTTTTTAATTTTTTGTATTAAATGATAGCTGTGTACATTAATGCAATCATGGAGTACAGTGTGGTGTTTTCATATACAATTTGAATTTTTTGTTTTTGAGACCGAGTCACTGTGCCCTCGGTAGACTGCTGTGACATCACAGGTCACAGCAACCTCAAACTCCAGGGCTTAAGCAATTCTCATGCTTCAGCCTCCCAAGTAGCTGGGACTACAGGTGCCTACCAAAATGCTAACTATTTTTTTTTTGTTGTTGTTGTTGTTGCAGTTGTCCTTGTTGTTTTCGCTGGTCCTGCTGGGTTAGAAACTGCCAGCCTTGGTGTATGTGGCCGGTGCCTTACCCACTGTGCTATGGGGACTGCCCTCTTCCAATGGTTGCTGATCACGAATGGCCTGTAATTCAAAATATTCCTTATACCAAGGAATCATATTTTGGGGTGAAATTTCCTTAGCTCCTTCATCCTCAGGACAGGATATGAACTCTAACTTTTCTCAGTCTCCTCTGCAGTCCCCACCATCTCAACCCACTGAACAAACCTTCCACAGACCATGCTGCTCCTACCTCATCTGTACCTCTTCTGTCTTTCTGGACATGTTGTGCTCTTGGTCTAAGACAATTTTGTCTTCCAAGATTCTGCTATATTTATATGGCTGCCTTGACAAATATTTATATATATTTGTCAAGGCAGCCATATAAATATAGCAGAATATATATATATATATATTTTTTTTTGAGACAAGAGTCTCACTTTGTCACTCTTGGTAGAGTGCTATGGTGTCACAGCTCACAGAAACCTCAAACTTTGGGGCTTAAGTGATTCTTTTGCTTCAGCCTCCCAAATAACTGGGACTACAGGTGCCCGCCACAATGCTTGGCTATTTTTTTGTTGTTATTGTAGTTGTCATTGTTGTTTAGCAGGCCTGGGCTGGGTTCAAACTCAACAGCCCCAGTGTATGTGGCCAGCACCCTAACCACCGAACTATGGGTGCTGAGCCTGTTTGTTAAACTTTTATCACAATAGCTGTTAGTGGATATGACAGGTCATAACATAGTGTTCATTGTCTGCACATGCATGAGCACATCTTGAAATCTTCCATAGTCCCTTTCTGTTAAGAGCACCTGTGTCAACACTTGCAGAAAGGGTGTCAACAGAAAGGTGGTAGTATCACAAACAATGGTGCAGCCTCTTTTATCAAAATATGTTGATAAAATATGTTTCATTGCCATCAGTCTTCAGGTAACACAGAGCTATATTATGACCTGTCGTATTCATGACTCTATATTAAAATATGCTTTAGAATGATAATAATTAGAGTTTTAATATGTGAATTCACTGATGGATTAATTTATTGATTTTATTTTTATATGAAAAATGTTATGCATTTATAATTTTAGAAAGGCTTTTCAATAAGTATAAAATAGGCTGTTATTTTTACAATACCATAATGTGACTCAAAATGATATTTCCATCATGGAAGTACTACATATAAGACAGCATTCTTTTACAATTATAATGGAGCTGAAAAATTCCTAGAGCCTAGTAATATCATAGCTATTGTAATGCTGTTTTTTTTATAAATTTAGTGCAGCCTAAGTGTACAGTGTTTATAAAGTCTACACTAGTGTACAGTAATGGTCTAGGCTTTCATATTCATTCACCAATCACTCACTTACTCTCCCAGCACAATTTCCAGGCCTGCAAGGTTAATTCATAGTAAATGCCCTATGCATGTGTACCATTTTATTTTTATTTTATATCATATTTTAACTGTATCTTTTCTATGTATAGTGTTAAGATATACAAATACTTAACATTGTGTTACAATTCCCCCAAATATTCAATACATTAACATTCTGTACAGTTTTGTAAACTAGAAGTAATAGGCTACACTATCTAGCCGAGAGGTAAAGTAGGTTATAAAATCCAGCTTTGTGTAAATTGAAACTATGATGTTTACTACTAATAATACATTTATCAGAACATATTCCAGTTATTAAGTGATGTACACCTGTATTTTGACTGACAGAAATATTATTTTTTATCCATTTCAAATATTTGATTCATTGACAGAATATGGCTGATACTTACCAAGATTTCTTTCTTTTTTTTTTTTTTTGAGACAGAGCCTCAAGTTGTTCCCCTGGGTAGAGTGCCGTGGCATCACAGCTCACAGGAACCTCCAACTCCTGGGCTCTAGTGAGTCTCCTGCCTCAGCCTCCCAAGTAGCTGGGACCACAGGTGCCCACCACAATGCTTGGCCATTTGTTTTTGGTTGCAGCCGTCATTGTTGTTTTGGCGGGCCTGGGCTGGATTCGAACCCGCCACCTTAGGTGTATGTGGCTGGCGCCTTAGCCACTTAAGCCAGAGGTGCTGAGCCACTCACCAAGATTTCTTCAGAAGATACCATGGATCAATTCTGAACTTCATTGTGGTGTTACAAATACCACTTCACTTGTCTTTTTTTTTTTTTTTTTTTTTAGACAGAGTCTCAAGCTGTTGTCCTGGGTAGAGTGCCATGGTGCTGTGATATCACAGCTCACAGCAACCTCAAACTCTTGGGCTTAAGCGATTCTCTTGCCTCAAGCTCCCAAGTAGCTGGGACTACATGTTCCCACTACCATGCCTGGCTATTTTTTTTTTTTTTTGCTGTAGTTGTCATTGTTGTTTTAGCTGGCCCAGGCCAGATTCAAACCTTCCAGCCTTGGTGTACATGGCCAGCATCCTACCCATTGAGCTATAGGCACCGCTCTGCCTATCTCTTTCTAAGAGTTTTACTTACAGATTTTCTTCGTATTGCCAACTAGATGCACACACCTTGGAGTACAGTAATTACTAATTGCAAAAGTCTGAATAACAATGTTGTGGAATTTATTAAAAATCAGATAGTGATACATGACTAGGTTCATTACTAGGATCTCTAGTCTATTCCTTAGGTCTATATCTCTGTTTTTGTGCTAGTTCCATGCAGTTTTGATAATAGCAGACTTGTAGTATAACCTGAAGTCTGGTAATGTGATGGTTCTAAATTTATTTTTATATCTTAAAATTGCATTGGCTGTTTGGGGTTTTATCTGCTTCCATAGGAATTGAAGGATTATTTTTCAAGTTCCTCAAAGTATGACATTGTAGCTTTGATGGCAATTGCATTAAATCTGCAGATTTCTTTGGGTAGTATGGACATTTTAACAATGTTGATTCTTCCCAGTTCTGAGCATAGTATGTTCTTCCATTTGTTAATATCTTCTGCTACCTTTGTCAGGGTTTCTTAGTTCTCTTTATAGAGATTCTTCACATTCTTTGTTAGGTATATTCCCAGATATGGCATACTCTTTGAAGCTACTGTGAAGGACATTGTGTCCTTGATTTGATTCTCAGATTATCTATTACTAGAATATATGAAGCCTACTAATTTGTGGAAATTAGGAAATTGATTTTGAATCCTGAGACTTTATTGTATTTATTTTTTTCTTTTTTCTTTTGATACAGAGTCTCACTCTGTTTCCCCAATTTAGAATGACCTGGCATCATAGCTTACAGCAACCTCAAACTCCTGGGCTCAGAGATCCTCTTGTCTCAGCCTCCAGAGTAGGTGGGATCACAAGCTCCCAACACAATGCCCAGATAATTTTTCTATTTTTAGTAGAGACTGTATTTCACTGTTCCTCAGGCTGGTTTCAAACTCCTTAGCTCAGGAGTGGACAAGCAATCCACCTGTCTTAGCCTCTCAGAGTTCCAGAATTACATGCGTGAGTCACTGCACCCAGGTCTTTACTATATTTCTTTTCTTTTTTTCTTTACTATATATTTCTTGATAACTTCCAGGAGTTTTATAGATTTTTCAGATATAAGATCCATCATCTGGGCTTGGCACCTGTGGCTCAAGTGGCTAAGGCGCCAGCCACATATACCTGAGCTGGCAGGTTCAAATCCAGCCTGGGCCCTCCAAACAACAATGATGGCTGCAACCAAACAATAATGAGGCATTGTGGCAGGCACCTGTAGTCCCAACTATTTGGGAGGCATGATGTAATAAATTTAATAAATTACATGATGATGTATTCAATACTTTATAATAAAATAGGCTTTATGTTGGATGATTTTGCCTAAATGTATGCTAATATAAGTTGTTCTAAGCATATTTGAGAAAGGCTAGACCAAGCTGTGATTTTCAGTAAGTTTGGTATATTCAGTGCATTCTCAACTTAAGTTTTTTTGTTTGTTTATTTTTTGAGCCAGAGTCTTACTCTATTGCCCTGGGTAGAGTGCCATGGTGTAATCCCAGCTCACAGCAACCTTAAGCTCTTAGGATTAAGCAAACCTCTTCCCTTAGCTTCCCAAGTAGCTGGGACTACAGGCATGTGCCACCATGCCTGGTTAAGTTTTCTATTTTTTTGTAGAGACAGGGTGTCACTCTTGCTCAGGTTATTTTCAAACTCCCAACCTTGGCTATGCATGGTGGCTCATACCTGTAATCCCAGCACTTGAGAGGCTGACACAGGTGGATTACTTTGAGCTCACAGGTTCAAGACCAGCCTGAGTTGGAGTGAGATCTCATCTCTAAAAATAGCCAGGCATTGTGGTGGGCACCTATAGTCCCAGCTACTTGGGAGGCTGAGGCAAGGGAATAGCTTAAGCCCAAGAGTTTGAGGTTGCTGTGAGCTGTGATGCCATGGCACTCTACCCAGGGTGACAGCTTGAGACTCTGTCTCAATAAAAACAGAAAAACAAAACAAAACAACAACAACAACAACAACAACAACAAAAAACACCTCCCAACCTGAAGCAATCCTCCTTCCTCGGTTTCCCAGAGTTCTAGGATTGTAGGTGTGAGCCACCATGCCTAGCCAACTTAAGGTGTCTCCAATTTACCATGATTAATGGTTATGGGATTCCTTTCTATTAAAGATGGGATTCTTTAGCCTAGGTTTAACATGAAGTTTCTCCTGTCAAAACAATGAGAAATAACCCTCTTATAAATAAAGAAGCATCGATTTCTATTTCAGAGACCAAGTCTCTCAGCCTACTAAAAGGTCACTGAAAATCACTGGCGGTAGGTAGATTTATTAATAAGAGAAAAGTTATACAAGTATATTTAACATGTAAACATAGGAGCTTTCAGAATGAAGACCAAAAGACACAGGGGGAAATTGCTTATGTTTACATTACATTTAACAAAGTATGGACAGTCATGTGAAAATATGAATTGACAAAAAGTATAAGATTTAATCTTAATAAATTGAGTGGAGAAGCCCAGCAAGGTCAGTCTGCCCTCATTCTTCATGAGCTCCCTGAGCATGCATTTCATCTTTCTAGGTATGTTGGTAGTACCTCTCTGGAAAGAGGGTTTTATGGCCTATAGTTAAACGAGGTAGGTTTGATAATTTCCTTATCACCAGGGTATCTTTTCTAATTATTTTTTTTTTAATTTTTAAGTTTCTCTTTTTCATGTGTGTTTTTTTTTTCTTTTTTAAAAACCCTTGTGTTGAGAGCTGACCTTCAATTGATCACAGTGAGGGAGCTGCTCTGCTGTGTAGAAAATTTTGACCCAGAAGAAGGTCATCTACAAATGGTTTAGCACCATTTTAGCACCAAGTTTCTAAATAAACATGTGTTGCATGACAGGCGAGGGGGTGGCTGTTCTTCCAGCCACATCCTGTTTCCCAGGATAAGGGTCACTTATCACCAGTTTTTACACAGAATAGTTTTAGGTTTTATAGCTGGCTTTGGGGAAAAGGGTTTCTGACTTTTATGATCCACCCTGGGTAAGAATGAGACTGGGAGGCAGAAGAACAGGAGAAGTTCAGAAGAAACCTTTTGCTTCCAAGTCCTCCATTTGGAAGCACTGTTTTATGGGCCTCAACATTATTAATAAGAACACAACAGCACTACTTATAGTAGCTACAACATAAAAACAATCTATAATATAAAGAAAATGTGGTACGTATAGACAACAAAATATTAAGTCACAATAAATAATGAAATCCCCTTATTTGCAACACGGATGGAACTGGAGGACGGACGTTATATTAAGCGAAATAAACCATGTTAAGTGAAATAAACTATAAAGATAAACTTCGTATGTACCCTTCATATGTGAGAGCTGAAAAAGTAAAAGAATAGGACTCATGGAGACAGAGAATAGCATGATGGTTACCAAGGATACAAAGGTTAGTGAGCAATGAAAATAAAGTGGGAATGGTATATGGGTACAGTTAGATGAAACAGATAAGATCTAGTATTTGGTAGCACAATAGAGTGACTATATGTAACTGTGATTTATTAGATATTTTAATATAGTTAAAAGTGCAGGCTCGGCACCTGTGGCTCAATCAGCTAAGGCGCCAGCCACGTACACCTAAGGTGGCGGGTTCAAATCCCCAGCCAGGCCCGCCAAACAACAATGATGGCTGCAACCAAAAAATGGCCGGGCGTTCTGGCCGGTGCCTGTGATCCCAGCTACTTGGGAGGCGGAGGCAGGAGACCTCACTTGAGCCCAGGAGTTGGAGGTTGCTATGAGCTGTGATGCCATGGCACTCTACCCAGGGGGATAGCTTGAGGCTCCGTCTCAACAAAACAAAAAAACAAAAAAAAAACAACAAAAAAAGTGGAACTGGAATACTTCTAACACAGAAATAATAAACGCTTGAGGTCATAGATATCCCCAATTACCCTGATTTAGTCAGTACACATTGTATGCTTTTATCAAAATACCACATGTATCTTGTAAATATATACAACTATTATCTACATAAGTTTTTAAAAGTAAAAAAGTAAAAAAAAAAAAAAAGGAAAATACAATTCTCACTTTAAAAGGAGAAGCTAATATATCTTACCTCCTCTGTTTTCCCCAAAATGATCAGTTTCCTTAAAAATTGGGAATCATGGCTCAGTGTCTGTGGCTCACGCGGCTAAGACGCCAGCCACATTCACCTAAGTTGGTGTTTTGAATCCAGCCTAGGCCCACTACACAACAATGATGGCTACAACCAAAAAATGGCCAGGCGTTGTGGCGGGCGCCTGTGGTCCCAGCTACTTGGGAGGCAGAGGCAGGAGACTCGCTTGAGACCAGGAGTTGGAGGTTGCTGTGAGCTGTGATGCCAGCTTGAGGGTCTGTCTCAAAAAAAAAAAAATTGGGAATCATCTTCCCATTTTCTCTCACTACATAAATACCATAGTCTATATAGTTTGCATAGAGTATTGAGTTTCTCTGAATATAGATGAAGTTTAAGTTAATGGTATCAGATTATAATACCATAAAATAATGAAAATGAAGGGAATTTTTTTTTAAACTGGGAGCTAGCCTTAAAATTCTCTGTACATAATATTAAAGCTCAGAGCCCCTGAATGCAGCATGGATTGGAATAAAAATATCAATAAAGTATCAATATTCTTGGTCTGATATATTCCCCATCTTATAAACCTTGAATAAATTCTCCTTCAAACTATTTTTTGACCATTATATTGAGCATTTCATTACCTGTATAGCAGAAATTTGCTACTGAGTATCAGAGTCTCACCTTTTAAAAATGCTTCATTTGCTAGCAAACATGTTCCTCCAAATTCAATCATGCTGATATTGCTAAGACCCACATTGCAGGCCCTAAGAAAGCATAGTTGATATTTTGAAGCCCTGAATTGTATTCTCTGTAGAAAATCCCTGTGAAATTAATTTAGGTTTAGGAATTCTATCCTCACTAGAGTGTACACTCAGCCTAGTCACATGCAAAAATCTCAGAGGAATGTTCACATAAAACTATAGACATCAATGCAAGAACTAAATGACAAATATGGGTAAATTATGGACTGATTCAACAAATATAAGAATTTGAATAACTCATAAGCATGATTTTTTAAAAAAATATTTTGTTAGGTAGTAATAGGAAACAAAATTTGAACTTCTTTTCTACAAGGTGATGTTATAAAACATATAAGCTTCATGGAGATGGATGACAACATTTTCTGGATGTCATTTTTATTTAAATGAAAACTAAAACCACTTTTGATATTCAACCATCAAGAAGTAAGAAAACAACATATATCTATATTATGGGTTATCTGTATAAAGACATATCATACAGTCATTTACAAAAACAAATTAGAAGGAATCAAAGACTCAAGTCAAGGCTCAACACCTGCAGCTCAGTGAGTAGGGTGCTGGCCACATACACTGAAGCTGGCAGGTTTAAGCCTGCTAAACAACAATGGCAACTGCAACCAAAAAATAGCCAGGCATTGTGGCGGGTCCCTGCAGTCCCAGCTACTCAGGAAGCTGAGGTAAGGGAATTGCTTAAGCTCAAGAGTTTGAGGTTGCTGTGACACTACAGCACTCTACAGAGTGTGACATAGTAAGACTCCGTCTCAAAAAAAAAAAAAAAAGACTCAAGGCAAGTCAATGTCTATAGCTTTTGGGCAAGAAGAAAAGCAAACAATATGAGGATATTTATATTTGCATGGTGGTGAAGTGGCTGTCTATGCAAAATCAAGTGTCAGTGTTCCATCTCTGGTACCTTTTATAATTAATTAATTGAATCACAGAATTTAAATAATCACCACTATACTTAAGTATGCCCCTCAGAGAAAATTTTGTCCTGTATTTGTCAGAGAAGCTTCTGTCTCTCTCCTTTTCATATATATATATATATATATTTTTTTTTTTTTTTTGAGACAGAATCTCAGTAGGTCACCCACAGTAGAGTGCTATGGCATTACAGACACAGCAACCTCAAACTCCTGGGCTTACATGATTCTCTTGCCTTAGCCTCCCAAGCAGCTGGGACCACAGGCACCTGCCACAATGCCCAGCTATTTTTTGTTGTAGTTGTCATTGTTGGTTAGCTGGCCCAGGCAGGTTCAAGCCTGCTAACTTTGGTGTATGTGGCTGGTGCTGTAACCACAGGTGCCAAGCTTCATTTTGTTTTATGTTCCAAAAATTTCTCTTGATGTTTATTTAAACAAACATCTTTTTTTTCTTTTTCTTTCTTTTTTTTTTTTACTATCTCTCTCTTTTTCAACTGGAGGTATTTCATAGAAAATTTCTGGAAAACAGAATGTGTAATATTTTTTTCCCCTAGTAAAAATGGTATTTCCATCCAACTAGTCTAGAATGATTCTTGAAAATATGAAAATAATTGAAAAGGTATTTTGAAAAATGATTATGAATGCACTTTTAAATAAAGGAATGAAAGGCATTAATACACAGTACAAAAATATATATTGGTTTGGACGATGGTTAAATGAGACAAAAAGAATATTGTATCTAAGTGTTAAAAATATTTGCATGCCAAAAAATAAAAATAAAAAAACAATAAACAAACAAAGAAAAAAATCAAGAACAAATATTACCAGGAAAGCCTGAAGCTGCAAGGTGTCCTTCATCAGCAAACAGAATGGTTGTAGAGAAAAGCCTTTCTTATACAAAACAGCTGCATTCCTCAAACAAGAGTTAAGGCGCAGCTGTCCCTGCCAGTTAAGACCCCACAGAGAAGGTCAGAGCTCAGCAGCGTTGGTGTCAGCCCCGCCTTTGCGGAGTCTGATCTGCAGGACCGTAGTCAGGAGACATCTGCGCTTGCGCAGGAGCCTCCTGCGGGCATCTCTAAAAGTTCCTGTGTCTGCTGGCTATTATTGGGGGAGTAGAATATCCTCCAGGCTTTAAAAATGAGGGAACAATAACGAGGAGTCTTGACATATAATAAAATTCACTGAGAATGTACTGAACCAAGTGGAAAGTAGTGTTGGAGGGATTTTCTGAGATTCACGAGGAACTTAAGAGACTTGTGTGTCAACACTAATAATCTAACATCCTAAACTCTCCTTTTAATTGAAAATGGAGTTGGGAATACTGGATAAGATAAAGCGTTATGGACAAGAAATCCTTGTGTTCAATGCAGTCTCTTATTTATTGAGACAATGTGATATGTGCATGAAGATAGATAAATGAACCAATGAAATTAATAAAGGAGGGCAAGGTTGAAAGGTTAAGGACCCCAAATGAGAGGTTATTCTGGGAAATGAATGAAAGGAAGCGGAGTCCAGGTTCTTTGTGGGTAACTTGGCCTTTACTCACTGCGATGGAGGGGGCTGAGTTGGGAAAAGGAGTCGGCACGTGGGTTAAGGCTAGGTGGGAATATAAGAGTTGGTGGGGGCAGGGATTGACACACTCATTCCTTCTTGGGCAGGACATTCTTTCCTGGGCGGGTCCCAACATTTGGCCCTATCACAGGTGTTGTGGAGTGGGCCTGTACTCCCATTTATTTGGTAAACTGAGGCAAGAGGATTGCTTGAACCAGGAGTTCAGGGCTGTAGGGGCCAATAATTGTGTTGATGCCCAACCAGGTTTATCTGCCCACTGCCCAAGTGAAAGCCAATATCCAGAGATAACAGGGTTTAAAGCAAAGAGTTTATTATGTATAGCACTAAATGGGGAAACAGGAGAAAATTCTCAAATGCATCTCTCCAAGAATTGGGCCAACAGAGTTTTTAAAGACAGTTTGGTGGGCATAGGATTAGGCAATCAGGGTCTGCTAATTGGTTGGTTTCAGGGCAGATTCCTCAGTCCTTTGGTATGGGCCACCATCTAAGTGGACCATTCCCTGGAATGCAGGGTTTTAGATGAAGGGACGCAAATCAGTTGAGTCAGTTCTTTGGCCTGGGTGGGTCAGTAAATCCACTAGAATGCAGGATATGAAAGATACCTCAAAAACTAAGCTGAGGTTCCAAAGAGGTGGTGTTATTTATGGAGAAAAGTTAAGAATCATTATGACTATCAGCTGTGCCCTCTGAAGTAGTTATTATAGAGAAGCAAATAAGGAGGCAATGACCAACGATTATCAAGCAAACAAAGGGACAGGGGCTGATTATTATCATTGTTTTAGCTAAACCTTCTCCTTCATAGCATTTTGGGGCCTTTACCCTAATTCTTGCTTTGCACCCCTCCATCAATGTGTAAGGGTGGTTTCAGTTGTACCTGTAAGTAGCCACTGCTCTCCAGTCTGGGCTACACAATAAATTCCTGTCTCTGAAACAAAACATAAAGAAGAGCCCCAATACAGGCACATGCATATAAAAGTAAATAATTTGTAAGTGCAATTAATGGGAGCAAAATGACTTTTTCAATCAATGAAACAGGAAATTGAACATCCATCTAGGAAAATCAATTCCTCCTTTGACCTTAGATTTTATTATAAAAACAGTTTAATACAGTATTTATAACTTTAGAAAAATAACTTCATGACCATGGGGTGGGGGACAAGATATCTTTTTTTTTGTTGCAGTTTTTGGCAGGTTTGAAGCCACCACCTCTGGCATATGGGGCCAGCGCCCTATTCTTTTGCGCCACAGGCTCTGCCCATGGGGATAAGATATCTTAAATGAGATAGATCTATCATATAATTTCCATTTAACAGAAAAGATATTTTAATATGATTAATGGGAGCTTGGGACTTGGAGACAGTCTGAATCAAGCTCTAGTTGATTCTATTCCTTTCTTGTAGGGCTTCAGCTGAGATTCAGAACTGGAACACCAGAGTGCTAATGCTACCTACCTCAAAGGATATAAATTTCAGTTAAACAAGAGCAGTAATTTCCAGTGATCTATTGCACAACATGCTCATCATGATAATTATGAATTTTATATGTTGAAATAGCTACAATAGAAGATTTTAAATATTTTTAACAAAAGATGATAAATATTTGAGAGAGAGAATGGATATGGTAATTAACCTAATTTGACAATTCCACAATACACCCATGTATGAGAGAGATGTCCATGGACAGTCTACCCTGTAAGAGCTACAGGCCTCAACCTCTGAGCTTCAGATTGGTACTGGCCTGTGGCCAGTTAGGAACTGGGACACACAGCATTAGGTGAGTGGTGGGCAAGCAAGTGAAGCTTTATCTGTCTTTACAGCCACTCCCCATAATTTGCATCATTAGCTTTGCTCCACCTCTTATTAGATCAGTGGCAGCATTAGACTGTTATAAGAACACAAACCCTACTATAAACTGCATGTGCAAAAAAAAAATGCACATGCAGGGATCTAGCTTGGTCTCTCCTTATGAGAATCTAATGCCTAATGATCTCAAGTGGAGTTGAGATGTGATTGTAAATACAGATTATTATCAGAAAAGAAGTTTGACTGCACAGAGACCATAACAAATTGTTTGTAGACTCACATCAATAGCTTATGAGTGAGTGCCAAGTGACAATTAAGCTGCATCTGGTGGCAAATGAGTTGATGTAATTCAATTGTACAGCTGCATCTGGCAGCAGGCTTTAGGTCAGAATCAGACACTTTAGTCTACATATGGCCCACCCATTATTTTACTTATTGTTTCCACCTGTACCTCTTTCCTGCATGGCACACTTGTCTTAGTTACTGTTTTGGTAAGCCTGTAAGCTAAACCTAGCAAAAATGAGTGAAAAACAAACATCACTGGAGAACTTTGAAAAGTGGGAAAGACCCAATGATGAGACATCAGAAGACTCCAAGACTCTCAACAAAATGGAAAGTGCATTTAAAAGAAAATGCCAAGATGTAAGTATTCCACATTGTATATCAAATCAGCGCATTGTACCTCATAAATGCATTAATGTACACAGTTATGATTTGATAAAGAATTAAAAAGGCTGGGCATGGTGGCTCATGCCTGTAATTCTAGCATTCTGGGAGACCTAGGTGGGTGGATTGCTTGAGCTCAAGAGTTCGAGACCAGCCTGAGCAAAAGCAAGACCCTATCTCTACGAAAATAGAAAAATGGAGGTGAAAGGATTGCTTGAGCCCAGGAGTTGGAGATGGCTGTGAGCAATGGCAGTCTACCCAGGGCAACAGCTTGAGAGTTGTCTCAAAAAAAAAAAAAAATAAATAAAAAAAAGAAGATGGTCTAATGGCCAAAAACCACATGAAAAAAAAAGAGTCCTAATTAAATTATGGTTTCATTGCAGCAGGTGATTCACATTCTCCAAACCTGATCTGTATAGTATAGTATGTGGTGACAGGCAACACAATGAAGCTATGAAATCTCCAAAACCGCTTTGCCAAATGTAGATTAAGAATCCTCTGGGGTCTTTCAAAAGAAAAAAAAAAACCATGAACATGAAGAACAGAAGCAATTATTGAAGGCCACCACTCATCAAATGTGTCTACATTGACAGCATAATTCTTAGTTGCTAACTGCATTGCTGAAGCTAAAAGTCCCCTTTACTATTAGTAAAGAGTTAATCCCCAACCTGCTGCTAGGAATATCTGGGTGAGCTTTTAGGAAAGATTGCAGTTCAAAAGGTGACAAGTGTTCCTCTTTCAGCTATTACCACAACTGAATGAACTGATGAAATAGTGGATTTTGAGGCACAATTGTTAGGATTAATGAGTCACCGTTGTATGCAATCCAGGTTGATGAGTCTACTGATATTGATAGCAAGGCAACAATGCTTGTTTTTGTGAAATTTATTTTTTAGGGCTCGGTGCCTGTGGCTCAATGGGCTAAGGCGCCAGCCATGTACACCTAAGGTGGCGGGTTCGAATCCCTAGCCCAGGCCCACCAAACAACAATGATGGCTGCAACCAAAAAATGGCCGGGCATTGTGGCAGGTGCCGGTGGTCCCAGCTACTTGGGAGGCGGAGGCAGGAGACTCGCTTGAGCCCAGGAGTTGGAGGTTGCTATGAGCTGTGATGCCAGGGCACTCTACCCAGGGGGGTAGCTTGAGGCTCCATCTCAAAAAAATAAAATAAAATAAAATAAAATAAAAATAAAACATGGTTCACTTTTAGGTAATGTAATTGGCTAACATTTAGGTTAGCCAATTAGGTTGGATGTTATTAGAAATACCAAAAAAAAAAAAAAAAAAAAAAAAAAAAAGATAAATGTTGGTAAAAAAAGAATGGCAAATGTTGGAGAAAATGAAACTACTATACACTGTTGTTGGGAATGAAATTCATCCAGCCATTACAGCACACAGTACAGCAGTTCCTCAAGAAATTAAAGGTAGAACCAGCACGCGATCCCACAGTCCTACACAGGGTGTGTTAGCAAAGGAAATGACAGGGAGTGTTGGGGAAGCATTTCTGTTCACATGGATGTTTATTGCAGCACTAGTCACAGGATACAGAACCAGATAAATGCTCATCTACAAAAGACAGATAAAGAAAACACGTACATGCAATGGGACATAATTCAGCCATAAAACAGAATGAAATACTGTCATTTGTGGTAACACAGAGGAACCTCAAGGATATTTTGACACGTGAAGTAAGTCAAGCCCAAACAGATAAACGCTGCCTGATCTCACAGGTAGAATCTAAAAACATCAGTCATGAAAGCAGAAAGAGAAGATTGGCTACCAGAGGCCAGGATGGGCGGGTGGGGGCTGAGAGAGGGCAAGCAATGGCTACCAAGTTAGTGCTGCTGTGCCCCTACTTAGTAGGGCAACTATAGTACACAACAGTGTGCTGTGTATTCCCACACATCTGCAAGAGGAGATTCCGGATGTTGTTACCACAGAAAGATGATGTGTATTAAAGTGAGGAATACAGTAATCACTCTAATTAAATTGTCACAGTTTGTACACATGCATGGGAACATCACATGGTGCCCAGAAATCTGTATAAATATTTGTCAATTAGAAATTAAAAATTGAATAAAAATGCTACTAACCATTGGTGTGAATTTTAGTGAATTATAAATATATGTTTAATTACTTTCAGTTCCAAAAACAATGTTTTGTGTGTATTCATCAGTAAAAATGTAAAATTTTAAAGTAAAATTTAAGTTCACATTGTCCTTTAACTCTCATTTTGGGACTCTCCTTACTCTTTCTAATTTTTTCCCATTTTTAAATTCCATTTATTCAAACATATGTACATATCCTAACAAATGCAGTATATGATACAACACAATATAACAGTTGGTCTGTTATGATGTTTTAAAAATGTAAGAGTACACTTACAAATATTTTCACATTACTAGGGATACAGCGAGACAGTTTTGTGCAATTTCCCACAGTATGAATCAATCAGAGATGAATGATCTGTGCTCCTACTGGTAAACACTGGGTACGTAGAAAGCTTTTTACTACTGCAAATACTGCCATTCCCACCATCCTGGTATCTACCTTCTTGCCCCTGCCCAACACCTGAAACTAAAAGGTAGAGCTAGTGGCCAACTGGCAATACACATTCTTAAATTTGAATTTTCCTCATTTTATATAAATTTTGCAATGTACTTTTAGTTATTATGATTGTGATTAGCATGGACACTCAAGCTAGCCTGATATCCTATGTCTACTAAAAAAAAATACATATTTTTAGATAAGCATTTAGATCATGAATAAAGTATTCATTCTCAACTTTTCTCTTTATGTTTTCTCTTATGTAAGTTTTCCAGATTAGGGTGAATTATCTACTTTGAAGACCTTTTATTTCTATGTTAGTATATTCTCTTCTCAACTGAAACATATTGTTTAGGCCCAATTTAAGATTTTTCAGCTTATTTGTATGTGACTTGGTCCAACAATATGGAATTATTTCCTATTTGCAGATGTCCCCAAATATATAAATCCTGACCTCCTCTAAGTGTCAGACGTATTACTCGACATACAATCAGTGTCATGTTAATTATAGCTTAATAAATATTCATTATACCAAAGCCAACTTTATAAAGCTGTGAAGACACGAAGGATACAGTCATGTTTAATAAGGACAGAGGCTTCGGAAGAAGGTAACCCTATCAACACCTTGTGCTCAGATTTCCAGCCTGAAGAATTGTGCACAAATAAATGTCTGCACATAAGCCTATGTTGCTGGTCATGGCTACCCTAGAAAATTAATACAGTATCCAGTTAGAAAAATTGCGAAATAAAAGAAGTTTACAATGGATGAAATAGAACGTGTGCTGTAGGGGAATAATGCTTTGTAAAAATTTATACCTTAGTCTTATAATACTCAAAGGATTCTAAGTACTATAATTCACATATGCAAAACTTCTTGGGATGTGGCATAATACTGTAAAAGAAAATGTTAAATATAATTATGAATAGTATCCATGCTCCAGTGGGTTCACATGTGGTGCAAATGGGGATATACATCATTGTTGTTATAGACTGTATGTGATACTTCTACTATACAAGATAAAGACACGAGAAGTAGGTAAAAATAACATAATGGTGATAATGTTAATCATGGGAGAACTTGCATATTGCATCTTTCTTAGCTATTTTAAGTATAAATTTTTAATTCATATTACCTCCTTATTAAACATGTCCTTTTTCTCTTCTCCAAACACCTGACTATGTGTTATGTTGACTGTGAATTGTCTTAATGTGCAGACGGAATGGAAGAAATTAAAAGGGAATTTATGCTTTTTCCATCAGCACAAATTATTTGTATCTATTCACACATATTCTCTCTGCTTTGTTTTCTGTGGGTGAACCGTTACTGGAACTAAGAAAACCCTTTTACCTGTTTGCTACAACCCATTTTTCTCTTAAACACGGCACTCACAAGCTTTAGCGAGTTTCCCTTTAACTGCTGTAACATCAGATTGTTTCTCTGTATAGGATCATTACCATCAAACACAATTTAAACTTTCTCCATAAAAACCACCACCTACCAATAAATAAAACAAATCCTCCCTTGACCTTAATACTCTTCTACGTGTTGTTTCCAAACATCTACAGAGAGTTTTCCACATGCCAAGCTTCCATTTATTCAGCTCTCACCAACTCTTGCACCTGTTAAAATCATGTTTTTATTCCCACCGATGCAGCAATTCATCTTCGTGTTGCCCCCCCTTAGCCGGGCACATTTATTCCTTAAACAAGCATTTCTACAGCATTCATTACTAGCAAGAAAGCACTGTAGACAATTTAGACACAGCAATGAATTAAATAGACTAAGCTTATGTCCTCTCTGAGAGCGATAGTACCTTTCTTATTGATATTAACAGAAATTGAAGAGCAGGAAAAAACCAAGTCTTTGTAGCCTGCTACTCACAGTCTGTTCTGTGGACCTCTAGCGTCGCCGTCACCTGGGAGGTCAGAGAAGCACAGAGCGCAGGTGCCACAGGCCCCAGCCAGGCAGAGCTTACAGATCAGAAGGTGCAGTTAACCAGGATCACCAGGTGATTCCAATAAAAGCCCTAGACAATCCTTACCAGAAGCCACCTCCTTAGAAAACACATAATTACTATCAATATTTTGCAGGTCAGGCTTTATCAATCATTTTCATCCATGGCTGGTTCAGTGCTGTTTTTACTCAGTGTTATTTCTGCGGATCACATTATAAATTCGTCTTTCGGTTGGGATTTCTATTGGCTACAAGAAACAGAAACCCCATTACCGCAGGTATAACGTGTTAGTGCCGCTCATACAGCAGGTGAACAGCATCAGCACTGATCTTTCTCTGATTTTCTTGTTGTTGCTTTTGCCTTTAAGCTGGGGTGGGGGGGGGAAAGAGGGGATATAGCAGGCACAGTTTTTATTTTAATCAGAAAAGTATATACGTTTTCCCCAAAGCATTTCCATCCCATCTGGTTATTTGCTGTGTGCTAAGAGTCGGCACTTTGGCTATAACCAGCATCAGGGAAGACTAGAGAAGTCCGTCTATGGCTTTGCAGGTGATGGGGCAGAAGGTAGAGAAAAGACATTAGAAATGTCTTCAGGCAGAAAAGCAGCAGAAGCTGCCACGGTGTTCAACTAACCCTTTTCAAATTTTAAACATGTATTTAAAATAATTACACTCCACAACAAAGACACCACCCTGAGCTATATCTCTGTGGCCCTAAGAGTTAGCACTATAGATCTTCT